>JAQZBX010012074.1:0-41793 GCA_029593785.1 Cabassous unicinctus | reverse complement strand
AAATCAGAGCATGCATGGGGAAAGGGGAACTGTCCATTTAGCTCAAGAGTAGTGTTTAATGTGGGTGGATAGGAATAAGAGAGGCAAGGTAAACTGAGGTAAAAACCTTTGATTTGTTTTCTATGAACAACCAGTTTTTATTTTAGTTTAATAAAATAGTTCAAGATTTGCCTTAATTTTCAGTTAATCACTTTATTCATTTAAAAAATTATCATTTGGGACACAACATGTTATTTTTTAGGTTTGTTTTTTTTTTATTAAAAAGAACAAAGGGGGGAACACATTTCTTCCTATAATGCCAGCTCTGCACCACTATGCCTTATGAAATTAGGAGATGAATTAGGGGACATACACAGGAGGAAATGAGTTAACAATTACACCACAATGGCTCTAATCACTGAAACCACCCCTAATTTTTGATGGGAGAGGCTGATATCATGACATGAGAGAGACAATGAAAGAGGGAAAAGTTATATGGGAAAGAAATAGGCAACAGAGCCTCTTTGCCCTTGGCCAAAACACAAATGAATGAGTCACGGACACCCCTAAGCTAGAACCCTAGGCCTCCTGGCACACTAGGAAGGTATTTTAGGGCCCACATAACCAGGAGCTTCATTTGAGTTTCATTTGAAATGCCCCTGCCCCAACTCACACACACACACACACACACACACACACACACACACACACACACGAAGGTGGTCACAAAAGGGCTTTACTTATGTGAGAAGTCAAGAAATGAGACAGAGTACAAAGAATACACGGTAGCCTCAGAGGCAGCAATGGCAAAAGAAAACCTTCAGGAGGGAAAAAAGAATAAAGAAACCCTTATAAGCCTTAAAATCATTGTGGAGGATTTTATACCACTGCTCTGTGGCATGTACATAATGCCTCCAAAAAAAACAAGAATTCACGTAGACTGCAGTTGTACCAGCCAGAGACAGAGGGACTGATAGACTATTGGCAGGACAGACTCAAGGCAAACATTCAAACAGAAGAATTTGTCCTTGTGCAGTCCCTACACCATCACCTTCCTCCACTGTCCCTTCACCTCAGCAAGGTCTGATTAACTATGTACAGGCTCCCAGACTCATTTGCATTTTAGCAGTAAACAAAGTTTCAAAGCAAAGAAATGACTCTTCCAGATAAATAACCACACCCGGGCTGGTGGGAGGCTCTGGACACAGAAATAGGTACAGGCAGCAGAGTGGGTGCGAAGGCGCAGGCATCATTCCATTCGCAGGCAGTGCTGCAAAGCAAGGAAAATAAACCTCAACTTTTCCACGTGTTCATACTGTCTGCTAAGCCCCTTGGAGATGGGCCGCCACAGGATTAACTCCTTATCCTCACTCTTCTTCGTACACAAAGCTTCATCCTTCAAAGTCCTGTGATCTGTGCAAAGATGTCCAGTTGAAATCGCTGACCAGTCACTGCCTTCGAAATATCCTCTCTGGGAAGGGGGCCTTCTTTCAAACTCCTTCCCAAATACCGCAGGGGCTACTTGGTAGCTATTCCTATGGGTCAGTTACCAGCTCAAGCTACCTACAATAGGGTCCTGCCCCAGACTTCCCCTACCAGGGCTAGCAGCTCCCCCGGTCACATTCTCAGTAAGCCACATAGAAAACAAGCTCATACCCCTTTTCCCTTAATTTTATTAAAAATAAACCCAAACAGTACCCAGCTTTAGAATATACCTGCCAATGAAAAAAGTTAAATGAAGAGAGGGAGGTGCCCACTCACATAATCTTTCCACTCAAAGAGGCACTATTCCACAGCTCTTACGGAGTTTATAATTAACAGACAAGCTTAACCAACAAAAATCTAATGTAATTTACACTAGTCTTGCTTATCCCAAATTTAGATCACAAGCATGGGCTAGCTTCGGCAGTTGAATCTGGAAGCCTTCTTGGCACACACCTAGCTCAGATTTCTTGCATGTACTCAGCCTCGCCTATAGAGAGGCTGTGGGATGACTGGGGCGCGGGCATGACCCAGTGAGCAGGCAGAACCAGAGCGGCTGCCCCGACAGGGCTCGCGCCCAGGGGCCCACAAGCAGCACATACCCCTGGCTTGATGGAGCTGTGTCAGGAGGCTCCATTGCAAAAATGTCAGACAGCACTCAGATTTATTCACCATGATGCCTTCTGTAGATCTTTGCTGTCTTCTTGCAAGTTTTTTGTTTCCATTCTTACCAGCTACCCCAAGGTGAATGCTCTCACCCCTGGTTCTAAGAAAAGTTTGCAGTGAGGCATGTCTGAGGGACTGGCTCTGCTGTCAGCTGCCTCACAGGAGGTGGAGCCACAGCCAAGACAGAGCAAGGAGGGCGGCCTTCACGGGGCTGCAGCAGCAGCTGATCCACTAAAGCTTTACAGGTTCCTCTTTATCTTCTGAATCGACTTCTTCAAGAACTACAATATCAGAACCGGAAGTCTGCTCCTTTTATAGCAAAGAGTACTGAGGCTCAGAAGTAAGAAGAAACTCGCCCAGAGCCATAATACTATTTCCTGGCAGATTAAAATCTAGACCCCGATTTTCAGACTCCCAACCCAGCAGTCTTTCCCTGGAACTCCAGAGACTATGCCAGGATTTCCACTGATGGTGAAAACTGCAAGTAGCATGATGTGTGAATAATTGCCGCTTGCCAGATGCTACATTAGATATTTACACAGGTAAGACCTAGGAGAGAGTAGGTATTATTAATATAATCTCCATTTTTAAGTGAGAAAACAGTCAGAGAGAATACTCACTCCAATAGGTTTGTCCGACTCCAGAGTTCACCCTGCCATGCTGTCTCTGCAGGAGAACTGGAATGACTTCCCCCTTGTCCCCAAAACACTGCCTTCAAAGGCTGGTGGGGAGGGAAGAGGGTACAAGTCCCTCAAGGATAATTGGCATGAAGTGGGCTGTAAATGTCTCTAAATCCTGGCTGAATGGAGACGTCCCGCTGTTGGGCCTGACCTGCCAGGAACCCCTCTATAGGCACTGGTTTGTTAGACACCAACTCTTTCCTAGGGAAACAGACAGCAAAAGCAGAAGCTTACTGTAGAACACAGCAAGTTTTAATAGATGGGGAAAGAAGATCTTGGTTTTCAATCTTTTCCAAAAAGAAGCCCCATTTTTTTTTTCACCATTCACAGACTTTGTTTTTAAAATACTTACAAAAACAAAAATGTCAACATATTCTACATAAAAATCAGTTATGACAAAGTACATTTCAACCAAATTATCTACATAAATAAAAAGTCCAACAAGGGTTAGCTGACAGTCGAGGGCCTTCATAATTGAAAAATCTTTTGTAGTTTTTTAAATTTTATTGTGGTAAAATATATATAACGTAAAATTTTCCACTTTATTTTTAAGTGTACATTTCAGTGGCATTGACTGCATTCATAATATAATGAAGACCCACTTTTAAATGTCAAAAACCTTCCTGACAGGGAGAGGATGTGGCTCAAACAGTTGAGCGCCCGCCTCCCACATGGGAGCTCTTGTGTTCAATCCCAAGTCCTGGTATTTAAAAAAAAAAACAAAAAACCTTCCTGCCACCTCCATGAGAGTTGTATATTATATTTTTGTATCATAATAACTGGTAAAACACAATAAAGAGAATTTACTAATTGATGAATTCATGGCATATTTAATGAGTTTTTTATTTTAGTAAACAACAGGGTCTACTTACATTTAAAACCCTGCAGTATCAGGTGCATTCTATATAGACGATGCTATGAACCCTTTACTTGAACTCCCAAGATTTCAGGGCCCCCAGGTTAGAAACCCCCTGGCTAGAATACTGGGTATTATTCCAAAGTAAGCAGATCTGGTGGAGTGTTCCAGAGAGGGATCCATTAGGGAACGTAGAGGCAAAAGATGGGCAAGTGGGAGCCTACCAAGCATGCTCTACACACTTCATAATTTTGTTTGAGACCTGACCTACAGCCCTTTTTCCAATGGGCAACATAAAAATTAACAATTATAAATGAATACTGACATGTAGACAGAAGAACTATGGAGCACAGTCACTTGGGAAACGGATAAATATGAGAGAAGAGGGAGACAATGTCACAGAAGAAATTTAAGCCCATTCTGATACCAAACTTACTTGCCTATGTGAAAACACAAAAAATAAAATCATCTAGAGAAAACATCAAGGCTGCTTCAGTATCTGGATTTGATCTGGATTGAATGAAAAGGATAAGCAGGTAATAAAAAAAAAATGCACATGCCCATATTAGTGGTCACAATTTAAAGTTCTACCCTATCATATCTCATCAAAAAGAGACTCATTTAAACATCATCACTACTACTCCAAATGTAGCTAAACTCCAAGGCTGAGAAAGTACTTCATAAATTTATGCTTTGTATATACCAAAGGTCAAACTTAAGATTCTTTAGACAGTAAAAATAGGAAGAAAAAAAGACATTTGAACCAACAGACTAAAAAGGCACAGCACCTATTATATAAATAAATGAATGTCATTAAAATTCAAGGAATCTAATTAGCCCACAACCTTTCTAGCTTATCCTCTTCCACTGCCCTCCATCATCAGGCTCACCACACTAGTCAACCTTCCTGGAACACCACTGACCTTTCATACCCATGCTTCTGTTCATCACTGGCTACGCTGTGCACACGTGCATGCACACACATGCGCTCGCATACACATGCGCACGCGCACACACACACTTGCTAAAGTCCCACTCGTCCTTCCTACTCAACCCCCAAAGGCCGAACTCAAACTCCTTGCCCCATTCCCAGTACTTCTGTCACAGCACTCACCACAGGGGATCCCTGGAGCTCCATTAGCACTGTACCTCACTCATCTTTCTAGTCACAACACCAGCCACTGTGCTTGGCACAAACTGCTTAACAAAAGCATGTCACAGTAATAAATGAATGAACCAGTAATTAGGGAGAAAAGCTTCTGATACGCATTGTAAAGGATTACCTGTCCACAGAATTGCCATAATGTCTTAGCATTCTATTACTGGAGAGAATCTATTTTTCTAACCCTCAACTAACTAGTCAACTTCCCTCCCCTGGTAACTGATACTACATAGGTCAAATAAGATGAAAGAGGAAAAGTCTGTTTTTCCATCAGAAGGCTTAAATGAGACACAAAGGCTCCAAACCTTAGGGAATCCCTGCACTGTTGAAAAGAGCCTCCGTGAAGGTTAAACACTAGGGAGGAAAGCTTCAACCAGCCCTGCCCCTTTTGCCTTTCCATCCCCACTGATAATCCAAGGCAGAAGAGGTGCACTCACCTGGTTTGTTTCCTTCCCTCTCATGGCCCAGCTGCCCCTTGGTGTTCAAGCCACAGGTGTAAACTTCGCCATCTTCCAGCAGGAACACAGAGTGATTTCCTCCACAGGCCACTTCCTTGACGCTTCTATCAGATATGAATCCACATACCTGGGGCTCAGCCACAACTCCTTGCAGGCTGGCACTGATACCAGGTTGGCCCAGAGACCAATATCCCCAACATAACATTGTTCTTATCCTTCAGGGAATCATGTAACCTAGAAGAGAATTTTTTTTAAAGGTTAAAAAAAAAAAAAACAGAGAAAATTAATCTAAGTAATAAATGTATAAACATAAACAATTTTTAAAATAACCCTCATCTTAATATACCTTGATCTCACATCAAAACACTGATATATATTGTTGAAAGTAATTAAAACAATAATGCTATTTTGAGTTTTAAAAAAAACATCTTTAAACAAATTTTGTTTTTGCAATGGCTTTATGAGTGGACATAGACAGAATGTGGTTTCCAGACCATTGAGAAGGAAAGCCCTAAGTACAGAAGACTTGCTGAAACAATCTTTGCAAACCACTGAGGCAGTAACAGTTTTGAAATTAATCTCATGACCCTACCTTGTTCCTTCTCATTGTACCTTTCCTTTGAGCTTTCTGCTTATTTAATTAAAAAAAAATTTTTTTGAACCAAATAACCCCTTTGGTTACCCTATTACTAGCTGGGACAATGGTATTTCACCACTTGAAATCAAAATGAGAAATGGAAAAAACAAATGTTATCTTCTCTGCCACAACCTCTTACCCATCTTTAGGATCCGAGCCAACCCTTACAGCCTCCTTGAGAGCCTCAGGGGGCCATTCCAGTTGCAAACCCTCTACATCCCTCTGACAAGTCTACTATATTGCCTTGACTGGTAGCTTTTTCTGTATCTTTGTAATTTAACTCTCAGCCAGATCTTAATCTGCTTTAACACAGAGACCACAGTGTAACTTGTATCTCTTCTATTTAGTGGGTACTCAATCAATTTTTAGCTGATTTATTACTGCTGACTCTAGCCCAGAGTTTCACCACCTTTTAAAAAGCCTTGTTTCTTAAAAGTAATTAATGCCACTGAATAGTACACTTAAAAATGGTTAAAATGGGAAATCATATGTTACATATATGTTACCACAATAAAAAAGCCATGGTCTTATTCATAAAAACAAAGCAAAATCTCATCTCCCTCTACCACTTCACACCTACTGGAATGGCTTCAATCAAATAAGACAGATAAGTATGGGTGAGGATATAGAGAAACTGGAACCCTCATACACTGCAACTGCAAGTGGGAATATAAAATGGTACAGCCGCTTTGGAAAACTGTCTGACAGTTTCTCAAAAGGTTAAACATAGTTACCATTTGGGTCAGCAATTCCACTCCTAAAATATCCAAAGGAATTGAAAAGACACATTTTCACAAAAACTTGCACATAAATGTTCATAGCAGTATAATTCATAATAATCAAAAAGTAGAAACAACCCAAATGTTCATCAACTGATGAATGGATAAACAAGATGTTGTGTACCCCATACAATAGAATAATATTTGGTTACAGCATGGATGAGCCTTGAAAATATTTATACTAAGTAAAAGAAGACAGTCACAAAAGATCGCACATTGTATTATTCCATTTACATGAAATGTTCAGAATAGGCAAATCTATAGAGACAGAAAGTAGATTTGTGGCTGTCTAGGGCTGGAGGTGGAAGAATGGAGATTGACTGCTCCAGTTTCTTTGTGGGTGGGGGGGTGATGAAATTATTCTAGACTTAGATTATGGTGATGGTTGTAAAACTTGGTGAGTATACTAAAAACCACTGAATTTTACACTTTAAATAGGTAATTTTATGGTATGTGAATTAAATCTCAACAAAGATGTAAAAACAAAATTTTTAATCTCTGTTCTCTTGCTGTATGTCCACTGCTTCTGTGGATCCACATCAGCCAATTAGACTCTTTTGAGTTTAATTACTGGACTTTTCAATACAAAAATAACAGGCACAAAATGCTTAGCAAAGGCATTTTTCCTAGAACAGAATGTGGTGGGGAGAGGAAAACCAACACCTAGCGCTGACTACAGGTAAGTGGGGGAAGTACCAATTTTCTATTGCTCCCTTCTGCTTACAGACTGAAGAGAGGAAATCTTGCCTAAGGCTTTGATTAGAGACAAATTAAAGGAAAAAAAAAACTCTAACTTCAAAACTTCTTCTGGCTCTTTCTATAGCTAAATTGGAAATCTCAAGTAGATGACTCTTCCGTTCAGAAAAACATCTAAAGGGCCCTTCCAGTTTTGAAAGGTCCAGGATTTAGAAAAGAAAGGGGGGGGTTGTGGGTCAAGAAAGTCTTAGAAAAAGCAGAAGCTCCTGTTTAAGATACCAAGTTATTGCTGAGAAAATGAAGCCTGTAATATGGCTGCCAGTTGGAACATGGCCAATATGTAACAGATTCTCTGCAGCAGGGAATGGCTGATGAATCTTGAGAACCATGATGACTGATGTGATGCTCTGGAACCGTATTACCCCAGAAAATCATGTTCTTAAAGATAATCCCTTCCTATGGGTGTAAACCTATTGTAAGTAAGACATTTTGATGAGGCTACTTCAGTATAGGTGTGGCCCATCTCATTTAGGATAAGTCTTAATCCTCTTACTGGAGTCCTTTATAAATGGGATGAATACAGAGAGAAAGAAAGAGAAGGCCACAGAAGCAAGAAGCTGAAAGCAATGAAACCAAGAGGAGAAGGGAAAGACCAGCAGATGCCACCATGTGGCAGAGAAGACAAGAATCACCAGCAGCCAGTCTATGGAAAGAAAGCATCTCCTTGATGATTCCTCGATTTGGACATTTTTCTCAGCCTCAAAACTGTAAGTGGGGAAGCAGATGTGGCTCAAGCAATTGGGCTCCCATCTACCATATAGGAGGTCCAGGGTTCGATTCCCGGGGTCTCCTGGTGAAGGCAAGCTGGCCCACGCAGAGTGCTGGCCTGCGCAGGAGTGCTGGCCTGAGTGGAGAGCTGGCACAGCAAGATGACGCAACAAAAAGAGACACAGAGGAGAGATAATAAGAAACACGGCAGACCAGGGAGCTGAGGTGGCGCAAGAGATTGAGTGCCTCTCTCCTGCTCCAGAAGGTCCCAGGTTCGGTTCCTGGTGCTGCCTAAAGAGAAGACAAGCAGACACAGAAGAAAATACAGCAAATGGACACAGAGAGCAGACAGCGAGCACAAAACAACAAGGGGGGGAATAAATAAATAAATAAATCATAAAAAAAAAAAAACTGTAAGTAAATAAATCTCCATTGTTAAGCCAAAGCATTTCACGGTGTCTGTTTTCAGCAGCGTAGGAAACTAAAACATTTAGTTTGAAATTGTTGCCTGTTCTGTAATGAGTTTTCAGTATTCCAAACCTCTTCTAAAAGTTGAGACATACAACAGCTGCACTTTGCAAAGTGAGCAAAATCAAAAGGACTTGACATAAGAGCCATTAAATCCCTCATGAAGACTGAAAACTGAGCTAGGACAAGAAGTTTGGGTAAGCCATGATAGAAGTTAAGCAGCCTTCATCCCTTGCATTTTGAGGGAGCATCCTAAACCTCTGATCAACATGATGTTAGGCTTGCATCACCTTATGTGTACATTCAAGGAAATAGTCCAGAAAATTGGGTTAAGGACATTCAGGTTACATTTCATTTTCCAAATATATTTCTTAATATAACCATGAATATCTTTCTCTAATCATACTTCTTAAAGCTGCCATTCTCCCCATATTGAGAATCACTAGTCTAGATGCTACGTGTCAAAACCTTAGGATTTCAAGGCAAGATGGCAAACATCCAAGAATGTCTTACCTAATCTTTCACAGTATTTCATGTGACAATGAAAAGGAGAAGGATTCTAATGGAAATGGAAAAGTCTCGTTTGAATTCCAGTCTGGACAGAACACTTCATAGTAGAATTTATCAACCAGTCTACACAAGAGAATTGTCATTAATTTTCATAATCTAAAAATGCAAAGAAGATTATGCTGGTTATGCTATGCAACTCAGCCTTTAAAATCTCTAAATGAAACCATGCCCAAATGGGTAAAAAGTAAAGATTACAACACAGATGGAGTTAAATTTTTCAACCATTCTTGACAACAATTACAGTAATTTATTTTTAACTCAGTGACATTAACTTGTATATAGGACTTAATCTCTACAATACCCTTATGATGACTATGACTCACTCTTTGAATTCTTTAGACTTTCAGGAAGAACATACAAAGGTGCAAAATAAAATATAAAACTGAATCTCAATTTGCTGTTTTAACCTAAAATTTCTGCTTCTTACTAAGATTTGGGTGGGAGTAGGTAAGAGGAGATAAAATGCAAACTTGGGAGAAGGGGTATAGGATATACAGTTAAATAGACCAGCAAGATAACATAATCTATTCATAATTTCATTTGCCCAATTTGCTTGACTGTTGTTACCCACGTTGATTTTTTTCCTGCAATATTAATGTTTTATGAGTTTACCTCCCCTACCAATAATTAATTAGTATCAAAGTACTTACTATATACCAGTCACTGTGCTAAGCATTTTATATCATTATCTCATTTCATATTCACAACGACCCTGTGCCTTAAGTACTATTTTTTTAGTCTCGTTTTCAGATAAAGAAACAAGGCTAAGAGAGATTAAGAAGTATGCCCAAGGGAGTGGATGTGGCTCAAGCAGTTGGACGTCCACCTCCCAAATGGGAGGTCCCAGGTTCGGTTCCCTGTGCCTCCTAAAGAGAAGACAAGCAGACACAGAGAACACAAGACAAATGGACACAGAGAGCAGACAGGGAGCACAAACAAGGAGGGGGGAATAAATAAATAAAATAAATCTTTTTTTAAAAAAAGAGAGATAAAGGAAGAGATTAGGCAGCTGTAAAATTACGCCATCCCCTTAACCAGCCAAATACAAACAATGTATCTAAAAATATGCTATCAAGAAGCTATGGGAGGCATGTGGCTCAAATGGTTGGGCACCTGTCCCCATAAGGAGGGACCTGGGTTTGATCCCCAGGACCTCCCGGTAAAATAAAGAAAAATATAGAAGGCACGCATGCCGCCATGCCCTGCTGTGCCATGCAGCAAGATGATGACATAACAGGAGAGTGACACAAGGGAGAACCAAGATGAGATGCACCGAAAAACCAGGAACTAAGGTGGTGCAGGTGGTAGGACGCCTCTCTCCCACATCAGAGGTTCCCAGGATCGAATCGGTGAAGACAGGAGGAGGATGAGAAGAGAGGGCAGAAAACATACACAGAGAATTGCACAGTGAATGAACACAAAAACAGCAAAAATGGGAGGGGGGTGGAAAATGGATAAAAGGAAATAAATAAATGAATAAATAAATAAATAAAATAAAATAAAAAATAAAAAAAATAAGCTATGACCTTATACACACAAAGACTGTATACAATGTTCAGAGCAGCTTTATTTACCCTAACCAAAAATGGCAATAACCCAAATGTCCATCAATAAGAGAACACGGATATAAACAAATTGTGGCATATTTATGCAATGGAATACTACTCACCAATAAAAAAGGGGGAAAGAAAAAAAGAAGCCATGAGCGGAAAGCACTTAATATAAAAGAAAGCTGCAACCTAACGTCGTGCAAACTTTCTGAAGAAAGTTAGTTTAACTAACTTAAGGTTAGTTTAAAATACAAGTTCCTCAAGTGTGTTATCTTCTGCTTTTGTTTGCCTAATCCCTCCTCTTCCTTCCCCCATCTTTATCTGGTAACAAACGTTACCCACTCTTGAACAGGGATGGGCACATTACCCTGGCCAAGTCAAGAAGAGAACACCACCCTACCGTACCACATGTCTCAGGTCAAGCCAATCAGAGAATGCCACTCTTAAGCCATAATGATTGGTGCAGGGATAAGTTCACTCTGCTACTGGACCAGAGACTCCCCAGGATGTTTCTAGGTGGCTGTGGGAAAAATGCTCTTTGTCTCTGAAGGATAACTGAGGCTTCTGGAAGCTAGCTTCCCTACTTCACAGAGGACACCTTAAGGGATTATGAAGCCACCATCTATGGAAAGTCACAGGCAAGAGAGTCCCAATGGTGTCGAATGGGCCATAAATTCCCTCTAGCTTGTGCCAGCACCACCACCTTCACCTTTCCTAAGTATATAGCCTAAAGAGTCCCTTTTTTGATTATTTATTTAAGCTTGAGTTGGATTTCTGTCTCTTGTAATAAAAAATCCATTCATAGGGAGTCAAAGCATTTCTGACTATCAGCATTAATAATTCTATTATTAACAATAATAGCAGCTAGGACTTAATTTGTGCTTACTCTGGGTTTGGCACTTTTCTATATGCTTCACAGATATTAACTTACTTGATCTTCTATGTGGTAAGTACTGCTATTATCATCTCTAATTTACAGATGAAGAAAGAGAGACTAGAAAAAAGAGTAAGAAAATGAGACACAGAGTGCTGAAGTGACTTGAGCAAATCAACCAGTTCGCGGAAGACCTAGGATTTAAATCCTAGGAAGACCTAGGATTTAAATGGGCTCTTGCCCATTGTGCTGAACAATAAGGAGCCTACAAAATGCACAGCGAGAAATCAGAGCTTCCTAAACTGCCTCCTGCACTGTCCACAGACAAAGGCTACCCTGTCTATCAACCTGAATATATGATCTGCTTAGTAATTATCTCCCAATAGTGTAGATGAGTGGGTCAGCCTCCATAACACCAGTCACTAAATCCACCCGGCCACTTGCCTTGCTTAGATTCCAAGCTCAACAAGCAACCTTAAATAACTTGGTTTCTATGGTAAATTCTACTTTAGGGAAAGAACACCCTGACCAGCAGATCAGAGCACTCCAGCCTTCTTGGCATTACTAATTTGGCATCCTAGGTCAACCAGCTTCTTGCAAGTTTGTTTAGTATGAATCAAACCTTGAGAGCAGCTGAATTCTAGATGCTTTGGCCAAACTTTATTTTTGGAACCCACCAAGATGATAACACTCTGTGCAATCCCAGGTAAGCAGCCTGAGGTATGGTTTCATCCCTGATTGACTTGTAGAAATCATCTATGAAATTAAAAGGACTACAGTTCAAGAAAACTTAATGCAAATATTCTCACTGTCTTGATTTTGTGATAACTATGGTAGGCTAAACATTCGCTATATTAGAAACCATGCATGTATCCCCAGACCTAGTTTTTCTCCCGAGGTCTAGTTTTTTAGAAAGCTGGTGATAAACTAAGCCTGATTTATTATATGACCATCCTGTATGGGAAATGACTGTAACTCTAGGTAACTCTGGTCAACCTTAAGAGATATAGCAGGGGGACGGATGTGGTTCAAATGGTTGGGTGTCTATCTCCCATATGGAGGGACCTGGGTTCGATCCCCGGGACCTCCTGGTAAAAAGAAAAAAAAGAAAAATATAGAAGGCGCGCAGGCCACCAGGCCCCGTGCACAGGTGCGCTGTCAGAGCCCGCAAGCGGGTGAGCCCCCCAGGCCCCACATGAGGGTGCACCGCCAGTCCCCGCAAGCCACGCAGCAAGATGATGACATAACAGGAGAGTGACACAAGGGAGAGCCAAGACGAGACACACTGAAAAACCAGGAACTAAGTGGCGCAGGCTGTAGGACGCCTCTCTCCCACATCGGCGGTTCCGAGGATCGAATCCCAGTGAAGACAGGAGGAGAAGGATGAGAAGAGAGGTCAGGAAATGGACAAAAATGGAAAAAAGTAAATAAATAAATAAATAAATAAATCCTTTAAAAAAATGTGTATAGGGGAGTAAGATATGGACTATAGTTAGTAGTAACACTTTGACGATGCTCTTTCATAATTTGTTAACAAATGTTTCACAACAATGCAAAGTATTTGTGCTGGGGTGATGTGTGGGAGCCCCGTATGATGCTATGCATGCTTGTTTTGTAAGTTCACGATGCTTACTGAACACTTATTGTTTATGTATGTTCATGTATGAATGATATACTTCAATAAATTGTTTAAAAAAAGAAAAAAGAAAACTTAGAAAAGCCTTCCCACCTCAGTCAAAATAAGGGCATCTTCAAACAGTCAAAAACTGCTCTGTGGGAGAAGTATTTAAGCAGCAACCACAGATAAGCTGTATCCCTATGGATGGATTATCAAGCTGAAATGGAGACAGGGTCTAGGGCATCACGATGCTCTGCCAAAACACCAGCAGGAGGAACAGGAATCATCTAGCATTCAGGGGAGAATTCAGTGCATTGAACAGAAACCAGCCATCAGTACAGCATTCACTTAAAAACGTGCTCTGGTTGGACCTCCAAATCTGCTAGCTCCTGGTATCCATGAATTTAAAGGTCTAATTTCAGCAATTTTCTGCAGTGCACCTAGCAGAGTAGAATCTTTTGTTTTTTCTCTTCAAAGCACAAAACTATGAAAAGTGGTGCAGAAGAACACAGGACTGCAGTGCAGCTCTCTCGGGCTCAGGGCCTCTGCCAGCCATGCTATCCTGACTGCTTCCACACCTCCTTGGTCCCATTCCCCACCTCTTATTTCCCCACCACAAAACAAAAGGAAGGGCAACTTCCCTTTCCATGTCACACCTGGCACTTTCCCCTACTCTCGGTACAAGATTCAAGGTAATATTAGCAGGTCTTAAGGGTCAAACAGACTAGAGTTCAAGCCCCGAATTTACCACATACTAGCTGCGAAATCTTGAGGGAAGGTATTTACCCATCTAAGCCTGTTTTCTGCTGTCTAAAATGGAGAGAATAACAGGGTTGCTGTGAGGATTAAGGAGAGAACACATGTAGAAAGTGCTTAACACAGAGCCCTATAAAGGTCAGCTGAACAGTCCCTGTATGTGCTTCTGTGAGCCCTGGCAGGCAGGGTGGTCCCCAAAAGAGCCTAGGGAACGTGACTCCTTTCTTCCTCCCTGCGATTAGCATTAGCTGTGTTCTGCCAAATCTGCACTACAGCAAAGCCGTGCTACCACCATCTGTCCTAACCTTCATGAAGGCAATTTGAGGTTGCTAGGGGGAAGTTTTAATCTGTATTTTCTTCTAAATTCTGGGGATGGCAGCAGGATAATAAGTCTCTTTCTACCAGTCTAGTTAGTTCAATGCCAAAAGACAAGCTACAATTCTTATACTCTATCATATAATTAGACTATGCACACAAATGATTCTCATTTCTTTGTTTGAAAGTCACCAAAATCTAAACAACACTCAGGCAGAACTTCTCTAATCTCAGTTAAAATAAGGATAAGCTTCTTTCAAATGAGCTTAGAAGCTATCAGGTGAATGGTGTGTGAGGGCGCAGGGATTCTTTTTCGACAGTGGGAAAAGGCAATGTCCCAGACTTCACTGCTTTGCTGGTAACATTGACCTCCCCAAATCCAGGCTTTAAATAAATATGGACCCAAAAGTCAAATGCAGATTTAATTCAGTAACAAAGATTCATTATTAGACATGCTTTATTGTCAAAAAAGAAAATAAAAATTCCTACCATGGGCAAAAAATGGCACAGAAGGCAAAAAGAAGCATTCAACAGTGTGACTCCACTCCTTGTGTTTCCTCTCTCTCCTGTACTTCAGCTAGACTTTGGTCCTCTGATCCTTTCAGCCAAGGCAGGAAACGTTCCCACCTCTCCCTGATCGTCCCCTTACAGCTGGTGCCTTCTCCGCTGCCTACAAATGGACTTTGCGAAACCAGTAGATCATCCCTCTACTGTTTGCTAAGGCTTGGGCTGCCTTCAAAAGACACTGAGACACACTGGCAAAAATTTGAAAGCCTGAGAACATCACATCAATGATATAGAACAATCAGAACTCTTATACATGGCTGGTGGGAGTGTAAATTGGTATAACCACTTCGGAAAACAAATTAACACTATGTAGTGAAGATGAAAATGTGACTGCCCCACAGCAAAGCAATTTCACTCCTATGTGTATGACCAACACTGACCAATAGAACTTTCTGTGGTAGTGGAAAATTTCTATATATACACATAGCTGCCCTAGCCACACGGGGCTGCTGAGCACTTGAAATGTGGCTAATTCAACTAAGGAAATAAAACTTTACTTTTAAGCCATTTTAATAGAAGTCGCCACATACAGCTAGTGGCTACCTTACTGTACAATGCAGCAAGAAACCCAACACTTGGGATGCACAGTTAGAAATAAAAGAAACAAAAATGACTCAAATGTCCATCAATAGGAAAATGGATAAACTGTGAGGCATGCATACTGTACAGCAGTGAAAAGTAAATGAACTCCAGCTGTAAGCATGGGTATAGCTAAATCTTAAAAATAGCATTAAGGGGGAAAAAACTAACAAAATAACTCAGAGTATGATGCATTTTTACAAAGTTCAAACACAAGTATAACTAAATATACTATTTGGAGATAAAAACATTAGTGGTAGTAAATCTATGAAAAAAAGAAAGAAAATGTCAAATATAAAATACAAGGTAATGATTATGGGGGCAGCAGAGATGGAGGGGATAATCTAGAAGGAAGACAAAGGGAGCTTCAATAGCACTGATAATGCTCTATTTCTGTCCTTTCATTATTATGTTTCCTAATGTATATATTACAAACGTTATTTTCTGTTTACAAATATTTCACAATAAAAAAAAACAACATGTACTCTTGAGGCACATAGGTATCACTGCCTCTTGCATCTCTCCCACCAACAACTCATCCGTGTGCAGACTGGGAGCTTCTCTATGGAAGGAACCAGGTTTTACTCCTCTTTCTATCTCTAGTTCTTGGCTTGTACACAGGCACACAGTACATAGTTGATAAGTGCCCAGTGAACGGAGCCCAAATCTGAGAAACTCAAAAATCCCACAAGCTAAATTTGTTGAATTTTGTTTCCTAGATAACGTTAAAGATTCCCTGTGTGGTAACAAAATATAATAATGTGCTTCTTCAATTCTAAAATGCACTCCACACCCCACCACATACCAGTAGATCGGAAATTAGAATGCCTTGTACATTTGCAGCTGTCATTAAACTAGTGGTGTGTCTTAATATCACCACCATGTTATAATTGAGGAATGTATGCTCCATGAATGAGCGTACATTTCTCTAAAACTAGAGACTAAAATAATGTTTAGCACATATTAGGGGCTCAATAAACAGTTGTTCTTAATAATAGTTACCATTACTGCATACCTAATAGTGTCTGGCTCTGTACTAAAAATTTTACATAGATTATTTAACTTACCCTTTAAAATAACCCTGAGGTTTAACAAGGTTAAGTCACTTGTCCAAGAACATGTAATTAAGTAGCTGAATTGGAAACTTAGTAAGTGGCAACGGCAGCAATCAAATTCAGTCTACTTGATTCTGAAGTCCATGCTCTTAACCAATGACATTACACCATCTCGTGAACAAAATGAAGCCAAACCACACTCCTGCTCCAATTTTAAAGATGTTGCTCACAAAAGGCAAGCTCACATTAGCTAAATCACTGGGGATGTCGACAGGCAAGTAGGACACGTTAACCAGAAAACGTAGTGCTGAGCAAAGCAATCTCAACAGAGTTAACCAGGCTTTCCCTCCATGTCCACCCTGACTTATAATAAAATCAATTCACACAGAAACACATGCCCCTCCAAACAGCAAGTACTATTTCTGAATGTAATAAATGTCTAAAGGGGACAAAGTTATATCATCAAAGTGATCAACTTATTAAAGAGGCCTTAAAAATCCATTTGAGACCCTGCCCAGATCAAGATGGCAGAGAGGCTTCAGGGCTCCGTCACCCCACAGAGGTTTTGAAAAAAAAAAAAAAACAAAAAGAACTAGAGAAATATCTTTCTCAAAGCTCCAGAAAACAGTTAAAGAACTGCAATAGCAGGATGAGCACTAAAGGATACTTAAAAGCAGTAGGATCTCATGGCACCCTGGCTAGCCCCACCCTTACCCCTCACTTGCTCAGCACAGAGCCAGCCCACACTCCCAGGGCAAATCCAGAGGGAGCAGAATAACCCTCATGCACACACTGGGAGTTTGTATGTCTGGCCCAATCGGTCTGAGGGATTCACTGTCTCACAACATGCCCTGCACGTAGAAAGAAACTCACAAAGCTCTCCTTCAGAATGATGTGGGAGGGCAGTCAAGTCATGCTGCCTGGGGAAAGAGATTGCTGGTTGTAGTACATACAGTGCAGTGCCAGGGACCAACATTTCCTAGGGAAGAGGGGACATTTGGAATCATGTAAACGGGGGACTTCCTAAGACAAGAACCACGTGCAGAAAGGCTCAGGAGGGTCATGACGCCTTGGCCTCGAGCTATTCTCCAGACTCACTGCACAAGTAAGACCTGAACAACAGCACTTGCACAGGTCAATCTGCAAAGACTGGGAAAGGTGTTTTCGTTTTGTTCTTTTAATTGTTGTTGTTTGTTGCTAGCGCCTGGCATTCAAGGAAAGCTCTGTCATAACACTAGCTGGGTACAAGCTTAAGGAACAGACACCTCAGAATCTAAATTCCAGCAATAACACATGAATATATCAATGTATACAGGTTTCAACAAAAGATTGTAAAACATACAAGAAACAGAAAGTGACAGCCCAGGCAAAGGAGATTAACCACTAGAAACCATCAGTGAGGAGGATCAGACCTGGAACATTCTAGACAAAGACTTTTAAAATATGGTCCTAAATATGCTCAAAGAGCTAAAGGAAAATATGAACAAAGAAGTAAAGGAAATCAGGAAAACAATAGATGAACACAAAGATAATATCAATAGAGAGATAGAAATTATGAAAAGGAACCAAACAGAGCTAAAGACCACAATAAAAGAAATTTAAATATCCCTAAAAGGGTTCAACAGCAGATTGGAGCTGCCAGAAGAAAGAATCAGTGAACTTTTAAGATAAGACAATTTTGAAGTCATTCAGTCTGAGGAGAAAGAAGAATGAGTGAAGAAAAGTAAACAGAGCCTAAGGAACCTGTAGGACACCATAAAGTCTATCAGCATATACATTGTGGGAGTTCCAAAAGGCAAAGAGATAAAGCAGCAGAGAGAATATTCAAATAAATAATGGCTGAAAACCTACCAAATCTAACAAAAGAAATGGATATCACATCCCAGATACTCAACAAATCAAAAGAGGATAAACCTAAATACACCCACACCATGACATATGTTAATCAAACTGTTGATTGCCGAAGATGAAAGAATTCTGAAAGCCAAAAGAGAGAAGCAATATGTCACATACAAGGGAGCCTCAATATGATTAAAAGCCAATTTCTCATCAGAACCATGGAGGCAAGAAAGCAGTGGAATGACATATTTTAAAATGTGACAGCAAAAAATTACCAACCAAGAATTTCATATCCAACAAAACTGCTTCAAAAATGAGGGACAGATTAATATATTCCCAGATAAATAAAAGCTGAGAGACTTTGTCACCACCAGACTGACCCCACAAGAGATGCTAAAGAGAGACCTGCAGGTTGAAAGGAAAAGAAATAGACAATAGATCAAAGCTACATGAAGAAGTAAAGATCTCCAGTGAAGGAAAAGACATGGGTAAATATAAATGCCAGTATAATATAGTATTTTAGGTTGATAGCTCCACTTTGTACTTCCTACAGCATCTAAATAAAATAAAACATGATAAGTCAATGGTTTGTACTTGTAATACATAAATACACAACTGTGACAAGAACTAAATAAAGGTGGGAGGGGGATGGAATGGTATAGAACCTAGTTTGTGTATACTATTGAAGTTAAGTTCAATAGCAAAAGAGATTGTTTTAGATTTAAGATGTTATATTTAAGCCCTATGGTAACTACAAAGAAAATACCAGAGAATATACAAGCTTATAGAGATCAAAATTAGAACACAGGTTGCCCAGGGCAGTGGGGATGTAATGAATAATGTGTGTAGGGCCTCTGTCTGGGGAGATGGGAAAGTTTTAGTAATGGAAAATGGGAAGGATATGGCAATATTGACAATGTAAGAATGTGATGAATCTCACTGAATGTTATGCTAGGGAGTGCTTGAGATGGGAAAGTATATACATACACAAATATTTGTTAAGGTCCCTTTCCAGGCTGCTATACGAGCCTGGGTCCTTTACATACATTAACCAGAATTCTCATCAATTCTGTGATTTAGGTATTATTTCCATTTTGAGGATGAGGAAACTGAGGGTCAGAGAAATTAAATAACTCACCAGAGGTCACACACTTGGCATTTGGAATAGAAGCCAAAACTGTTCCACTTCACCTTGCAGATCTGAAAGTTAAAGAGATAATAACTAACATTAGCACAGAAATCTGCAAAGTGCTTTCATATTAATGAAAACCTGAAAACAGGAAAATCTTGAAATTATTCAAGCTTACATATTCCCTAATCATTGTATCTCAAGACTGGAGTTAGGTTAAATACCAGTAAGATAATCTCTAGGTTAAATACCAGTAAGATAATCTCTAACCGTTAAACTATGAAGATGTCACCTCTAAAAGCAATCTATAGAGACGTATAAAGTTCCTGGCATTTGATAGGAAGGAGTACAAATAAAATTATTTTTAAATCTCTTCTTTAGGTTAGAGAGACAGAACATTTTGGCAAGTAATTCAATTTTGACTGTTTTCCTTAATTTTTCCATGTACCATGCACATTATAGCTATTTTTGTCCCAAATGTTATGAAGACTTTCTCCTGCCTATCATCCTTCTCATCATCACTGCCTCTCTCATGCAGAGCAAGAGGAGAGCATCTAAGAGGCACTTAAGCCTCTCAAAGAAATAAATTTAAGGTATTATCAACATAACTTTATTTCTACCTTCTTAAGAATAGAAAATCTCTTTCAATTTGGAGAAAATCACTTTTATTTCTGAATCAGAAGCAAAATTGTGTCTCCACTGATGCTATTCTCACCATATACACACACACACAAAAAAAATTTTTACTGGTTAGGCAAACCTTAAGAAATTTAAATTTGTTCCTCAGAATGAAATGCTATAACCAAAGTTCCACCACACCATTTGGAACATTTTGGAATCCCTGTTTCTTTTTCCAATTAAACAACAAAAAACCAACTACTTACTAAGCAAGTAGAGTTGGATGTTGGACAACCACGTTTCCTTTTTTCATGCCAAAGGAGAAATTTTGCCAAAGAGGTTTCTACCCTGTCTCTTTGATTCCTGTATTATATTTTCTCCAGAAGGTTCCTAGTGGATGGATTCAGAAAATAACGTGGAAAATGTAACTTATTTTGCTTTAAAAGGGGATTAAGTGTATCACTCTCCTTTTCTGATTTATAATGCTACCCCCATCCCAGAGGAAAGTATAAAAAGAAAGAGCTCCATAGTAATCTACATATTAAAACATGTCATCATCTCTCTCCTCAGAGTCTTAATCCTCATTCTATTTCACTTTTCTTTCTCCCCAGTCTGGAGTTAAAAATCGATCCACTTTATGTTATCAAATCATCAAATGAAAGGTTATAGAAATATCTTGGTACTTGCGGGAGCTGGGCAATACACACATAAATGGAAGAGCGCTTTCCCAAAGCATTCCGTATATAACGAAGGCAAGCAAAATCGTGGAAGACTTCGCTCTGAATTTAAAGTACTTCCTAATGGGGCTGATTTTAAAGCTACAGTAAACTGTAATCAGAAACAGACAGAAACAATGATATACGAAAGCAAAGTTCAAATACATACATACTCCCTGGGGCCCACGATGCATACACAGAATCAACGCCCAGTTGCATTAGGTACTGTCTCTACAGCACTCCCCGGTCATTTGCTTCTGGTTACACATTCTGTTCTCTGTCAAGACGTTCTGGTTTTCCCACTCCACACATTTACAAATGACTCAAGGTCTCACCTGCCCGCGGACATGCAGACTCCTGACACCCCGCATCCGTCCGCGCACTTACGTGTCCACACACATACACACACACACACACACACACGTCCACACACCGGCCCGTCCCCGGCCCCGCCCACAAGGCGGACTCCGGCCAGTCCAGCCCTGCCCGACACCGTCACCGAAAGGTCCCACCCGCGCTGTCATCCGCGGGCGCCAAACCCCTCGTCTTTAGCGCAAACTCCCCGCGGCAGCCGAGGTCCCCCAAATCGTGGAGGCCGCGGCCTCGGTACCCGGCAATGCGCGTGGCCTCGCCGGCTCCCATTTCACGTGGAAGCGTCCGCGCCCCGCACCTCGAGGGTGTCATCTCCCGGCTCCTAGCGGAGCCACGGAATTTAAATGGGGGCGGGCGAGGGGGAAGGGGAAGATCTTTTTTACTTTCTGCGTCGCAATTCCTCACGGTCTACGGGGAGCCGAATCGGGGTGCAGGATGCTCCCATTTTTAGGGCTGTTTCCGGCCCTTCCCAGCCCGGGGGCTCTTCTGGCAAGAGGGCGAGCTCTCGGGAACGCCAGGGAAGAAAGAGGACGCGAGGCCCGAGGGGAGTACCGAGCTCCGGCTCAGTCCCGCAGCCCGCGCCCCGCGCGCTGCAGGCGCCGCGCCCGGACCTCCCCGCGCGCCAGACACCAGAGCCCCCGCGACCTGCCCCAAGTGGTCGCAGGAGGCGTCCAGCCACCGCTGCCGCCGCAGGAACCGCGGGAGCCGAAGCCGCCCTTCCCGCATCCGCGCGCTGACAGCTGCGCGAGGCTGAACGCGGCGGGAGCGGCGGCAGCTCCGCGGTTCCTGCTCCCCGGGACGCGGGCCCCAGCCCCGCGCACCTCGGCCGCCTTCGACCCGCCGAACCGGCGCTCCTGATTCAGACTGTGACAGCCCCTTTGGCCCGCTCGGGGTTCCTCGGTTTTCGTCGTCACAATAATAAGGAAGTTTCCCCGCAAGCCTGCGGGCGGCGGAATGCGCTCCGTGAGTAACTTCCCACCTGGCCAATGGGCGACCCTCTCGCGCGCGGCAGCACCAATGGCGGCGGCGGCAGAAAGAGATGGAGGCGGAACGACGGGGTCCGCGGGCGAGAGGCGGAGGGAGGCCCAGGCGGGCAAAGGAGGTGGGGGCGGCCCGAGGTGACAGGACCCGCGGGCCTGGCGAAAGGGCAGCGGCTTGGGTGTAGTGTCAGCCGAGATCCGACGGCGGGACGCGGAGCGTTCACGCCGGAATAAGATTGCTTTCCACTGGGGCGGCGGGGGGGGAAGCGAGCGGGACTGATCAGCGGTTGGTTTTCAGGTTTGGAGCTCCGGTTCCTATTATTTATGTAGAGGTGACCAAAAGACAGGCGGGGGGAGGGAGTGGGAAAGCTAGAGGGTGACAATTGAGGGTGAATCACTAAGCGTTTTGTTCCACGGTGGACTCCTCTGTTTTTTGCGGGGTGGGAGAGGCGGGAAGGAGGTCCCGTGCAGGGACCCGCGCTGCCAGGACGTTTCTGGAGAGTTGGGGGCCAAAGAGGAGAGCGGCGCTGCAAAAGACAGGACCGCGCAGAGGAGGATGCAGGGTGATGGCCGGGCGATCATGAAAAGAAGAGTCATTAAGCGCGAGATCCTAAATCTTATAATCTAAAAGACACGCCGTAGTGGATAAAGAAAACCCTAAAACCCTAATAATGGTTAAAGAAGTTTGTCCTCGCCCACTCTCCCTGGCTCTGAATCTTAGTACTGCCTCCTCCTCCCCAAGGTCACAAGTGCTTTCAGATTTCCCCTGGCCGTGTCTGATCCACAGATAATCTGAAGAAAGCATTCTCCCAAAGGTGACTTCGAATGTCTGCCTCCTCCCCTTAATTTAAATTTGAAATGCAGAACGCCGTCAAAAAGACTACTTTAACACAAAGGACTCTCCTAATGGAAGAATTTCTATAATCTGGCATCTGAACCCAGGAATTCTTTAGGGCTGGGATTCTTTCCAAGGACATTCAAATCACATCAGATCTGCAATCATCTGCCCTGAGAATCTAGGAGATTGACCAAAAATAAAAGGTTGTGGGGAATGGTGTATCCTGGGGATGGCACAAAGTTGACTGATATATGAACCCTCAGCGAAATAAGGCAAATTGTCCAAAACTCCTGAGGCAAGAATGAAAGAAAGCAAAAGTTCAGTTAGCTAAGGTGATCTAGGACAATAGTGCAAAACCTTTGAGGTTTGAATCACACTTGACATCTCTGAGAAACACTGCGGACAAGGTTAACAGTATTCACTTATGCTCCAGATGTCTGGCAGTTTCACAAAAGTTCAGTCAATTGCAGACATAATCCCAATTTAGGTAGAGATGGTATCACCAAAAATAAATGGGTGGGTGGCCAAATAAGGGTCATAGCAAGAAAAGGGGGGTGGGGGAGGAGTACTTGAGAAGGAGAGAGTGAGATCATATTTTCATTCATGTGAGGTTTGTATTTGGGTCAGTATATCTAGTCCATTGCTCAAGTTTTTTAATATGATATATCACCTTCAGGAAAAGGTTGGTTGTCAAAGACTCACTACTTGGGGGTGGGGTAGGAGTGATGGCTAAATTATAAACTAAGGTACTGTAAGCTTCCTTGCCAAATAAATAGCCAGAACCCTGGGTATTTATACATATGTAGGACAACCAGTGAAAGAACCCACAGTACTTCATTTTAATTTTCTTAATTGAACCAACATAAAACAGCAACTTCCTCAGCAATCAGGTCCTGCTCCATTTACCAAAACGGCTTTTAAATGGCCTCATCACCGACATATTCATAATAGATCTTTCAACTGATTTGAAGAGGCCATGGTTTACTTTTTTTTCCGTTTCTCTAGTCCTGCCTTCCATCCATTTCTTTTTCACTTCCTTTTTGTTCTCTGTCAAATATATTTGCCCAGCTCTGGGGGTACTTTGGTGAAGAAAACAGCATGGTTCCTGTTGCCATGAAGCTTTCAGACTGGTGGGGGAGGCAAACATTAACCAAATAATCATACAATGTGTTATAGTTACTAACCATAGTAAATTTTATAAAAGAAAAACATTCATGTTAAAAATGTTTAGGGAGCTGATGAAGCTCAAGTGGTTAAGCACCTGCTTCCCATGTATGAGGTCCTGGGTTCAATCCCCGGTACCTCCTAAAAATTTTAATTAAATTAAATAATAAATAAAAAATTAAAATGTTTAATGAAGTACTGATACATGTTTACAACATGATGAACCTTGAAAACATTGTGCTATTTGAAAGAAACCAGTCACAAAAGACCACGTATGATTCCATTCATATGAAAGGTCCGGAACAGGGAAATCTATAGAGACAGAAAGAAGATTGGTGGTTTCCTAGAGCGTGGTTAGGTGGGGAAATAGGGAAGGTGATAGCTAAAGCATACGGGGTTTATTTTGGTGGTGATGAAAATGGTTTAAGATTGATTGTGGTGATGGTTGCATGTATTTGTGATTATACTAAAAAACTGTTGAATTGTGCATTTTAAGTGGGTGAATTGTTGGTAGGTGAACTCTCTCTCAATAAAACTGTTTAAAAATAAATAAAATGTTTAATAAACTTAAACATAGCCTTTAGCAGGCAGAGGGGATCCATCATAGGGTCCAGCTCCCTCACTGAGCAGATGAGGAATCCCCAGTGACAAGTCAAACATTCTCAAGGCTGCTGCACTTCTACCTGAACATATACGGTTTTTTACTCCATTCTCCACAGCTCACCTCTTAAGGTGCCTGCACATATTTAGAACTGAGATGAATTTCCAATAGAGTAGGACTACTATTTAATGATGATTGTTTTCTTTCTTCTCTATGTTTAGCTTACTTGTCCTGCAGACAAACATATGCTTGGTAAGCTTAGAAACAGACTTCTGATATCTCAAACCTGTGGAAAACAAGTTAGCCATGACATCCTGTCTCACACGTATACTTTTGGAGAAGGTTTCCTCGCCTCTAGGAGGGAAAAGCACTGACTATTTGAAAGATAAAGAATGTGCACCCTAATGACAAATGTGTTGCTTAGGTGCATACCTTGTAGACCCCCCACAAAAGTACTCATTTGTCAGTCTGGTCAATACTCAAGGAAAAAATCAGTTGTAAACATGTTTCATGCTTTATCACTGTTTGGGGTTATTTAGTACACTTTATTCAGGAAAGGCCTATATATATCCAGGCTAAATTATCTAAGCTTAGTGAAAACTGTCTTGTAACACACAGCATTAATTTATAAATGTGAAAAATAATTTGGAAGAAAGACATCATGGTAAGTCAAGATATCAATATCACCATCAATCAAATAATCATTAAACAAATATTTATTGAATGTCTTCTATATGTAGTATTGCTGGACAAGAAGCATCATTCCTGACTACAATGAGCTTACTGCCATTATGATTTTTCTTTTGTTTTTCTTGAAGCTATTCATAGTTTGCATATTTTTAATCAAGCCTTTTGAATAAAGCACAAGTACCTTTAAATATAAGACTATAAATATCAATATATAAATATGCTCATTGGTATCATATAAGTTAAAATTTATTAATGTTAATGGGATTGGATGGTTGAAATCTATGGATACCTTTTGTTGGGCATTGGCTCATCTCTGAAAATTTCAGGCAATAAAACCTTTAGTAAGTGAAATCTTTCATGAAGCTTTCTCTTTTCAAAAGGTTCCAAAAATTGTACTCTTGGAAAAGGCATCCAACCTATCACTATGACTGGATGGATTAACAAAATAAGTACTTGGGAGAATTTAGCAAAGATCATGTTTGTTACTTATAGCTGCAGAGTGTGCACATATTTTACCTGCCAAAAATCTGGCAGCTGTGTTCCCCTTTTAAAGGCCATGAAGTATATTCTTCAAAAGTTGACTTGTATCAAATCAAAATAAAGCTACAATTGTGAAAAAAATAGCCCTTATTTGAAATTATATTAAATCTGAGTTAAATGGAATTTAAGGAATTTCATTATATTCTAGAAAAGTTAACATGAGCCTGTGGAATTTCAAGAGGTCATACATGTAACATATTGGACAGCTTTATCAGTTGGCCATAAGATCTGGAAACAAGCAAATATACATGAGTGGTTTATGGTTACTATATTACAATACATGATATGTTCGATGACATGATGTGGTATCTTAAATTTGTTGACCCTTGTGGCAGTGAGTAGTTCATACTGCAATAAGCATGGGGCATTAACACATTTTCCTCAATCCCAGCCAAAGCATCTGTGTTCCTTGGTTGATTTCTCCCTCTGATTTTTACTGAGTAAACCTATACCTTTAGCATAACCCAGAAGATGTAAGTAATCAAGGGGATACAATTTATATATTATATTGCATGATATAATTTATAGACTTCTGTAAAAAATAAAATAATTTTATCTGTGTTTCCAAACTTTATGGCTACCCTGAATATAAAAGGAAACTGATATTTAAACTAAAATTTAACTTTCCGTTGGCCTTTGGAATGTAGGTAAAAACCCAATGAAAGCCATTATATGTACTTGTAAAGTTGTTGGCCAACAGATTGTTCTTATTTTACAGATACTAGTACCTGATTCTTTATCCCCATTTTCACTGGCTTTCAAAAGCCTAAAGTTTGATGTATGGCCAAACTGTACAAATGTATTGCAAGCATTTTGAAAAGTAACCTCATTTCAAGGTTTATTTTAAGTTTCCTATGTCATTTTCCTATTATACTCAATTTCTTACATACTTAAAAAAACTTATTTTTTCTCTTCAAGAACATAATACATATTCATTATAGAAAATGCATAAAATTATAGAAGAAAAAAGAAAAAAATAAAAATTATCTGTCCTTTCACCACCCACTTTTAGTTCTTAATATTTTGACATTTCCCATGTATGTGTATATATATATACATTTTTAAAGTACTTATTCTATACATTATATTTTATAACCTACTTTTGGGATTTAACAATATATATTTAACATCTTTAATAGGATTAAATACTATTTTTTTCCTTTTTTAAAAAATTTTTTTTAACAAATCAATTTTATTGATACAAATCAACGAAGCATACAGTTCATCCAAAGTGCACAATCAGTGGTGTTTGGCACAATCACATAAATACTATTCTATAACACCAATTAAAACAGTTGCATAGCATCCAAAAAATAGATATACTATTATAGCAGTTTGAGATTATTTATGAACCCCAAAAAAGATAAAGATTACGTTTGTAAACTGGTCTGTTCCTCTGGACGTGATACCCTTTGATTGTATTAGATTCAGCTAAGATGTCTTTGATTAAATTATGTTAAGATTAAGGCTTTGATTCGACCACATCTGTAGGGCATAGCTCAGGTTGAGTCTCCG
Organism: Cabassous unicinctus; assembly: GCA_029593785.1. Lineage (NCBI taxonomy): Eukaryota > Metazoa > Chordata > Mammalia > Cingulata > Chlamyphoridae > Cabassous > Cabassous unicinctus. Next base: position 14,276 of record JAQZBX010012074.1, on the reverse strand, counting down.
TCCCCTTGGTGGGCTGATATAAATAGGCACTTACTCAAGAATACACAGAAGACGATACACAGGAAGCGGGAAAGAGCTCCATAGACACATCAGAAGAGAGAACTTTCATCTTGCGGCCCTAGGAAGAGAGATGAGCCATTCGCCTGATAGTTTGCAGTGCTGAGACAGCCCAGAAAGAAACAAGCCCTATGCTAGTCTGGAGTTGAGAGAAAGGAAGGCTGAACCCTCACAGAGATCAGCAACCTTCTTGCTTTAACATGTGGCAACTGACTTTGGTGAAAAATCAACCTTGAGTTGGACTCTTCAGGGCCGTGTAACTGTAAACTTTTACCCCAAATAAATACCCTTTATAATAGCCAACCGATTTCTGGTACTTTGCATCAGCACCCCTTTTGGCTGACTAATACAACTATATTTATTTAACCAATTCCCCCATTGTAGGTTTAAATTGTTTTCATTTCTTTGCCATAATAAAGAATAGTGCAACATAGCTAAATATAGTGAATATAGCTAAAATTTTGCCCTCACCCTTGATTATTTCTTTAAAATAAATTCCTGAAAGTGGAATTGCTAGGTCAGGTGGAATGCAGACACTTACCACTTTGTGGCATGTATTGCCAAGTTTCCCTAACAAAAGATGGCACCAGCTAAACACACACACAATATCTGAGTGCCCTCTGCCCAGTCTCCCTAATCTGTAAATTTTTTTCAATTTATATTTTTGTAAACTTAAGTCTTTGCTGAAACATATGGAGTATAAATTAAAAATAAAACAATCTTCTAGTAAAGTTAAAAGCAATGTGATACGCATCTAAATTAGCTTAGGGTAAAATGTTTCTAAATATTCCCATAAATATTAACTAAATACATTAAAATGTATTATTGAGACTGTTGGTCCATTGCTGAAACTCTGATGTCATGTGTTTCCTCCGGTCCTCCCACACACCTGCCAAAAATAAAGGTTCCAGAAAGGAAATTTTGTACAAACTCAAACTGTTGTTAATCATGTTTATCTTCAGTACACATGCACAAGCCAATAACAATGAATTGATGGTTCATCAAGTTCCATAGCAAAATAAGCAGATTAAGTGTCAGAATTTGTGTCATCCCAATGAGAGAACAATAGTCAGTGAAGGCATTTAAGTGTCCATTTCTCAAAACACAAATTTAGTGTCATGGACCACATCCATTGTGGTCCAATCACCTTTGCCATCAATCACCTTATTATCTGAACTATGTCCCACGCTTTGTACAGGAAAATGACCTTACTGACCAACAATCAGAATAGCATGTACTTTGAGTTCTTTTGTAGCTTTTAGGGGTGGACTTGCACTACTTCATACAGTTCTTGTCCAGTTCCTTTTTTAACTGGGTAAAAATTTAAGGTAGGTATATAGCTGTTAGCCTAGAACCAGGCTTGCCCAATGCCTGAAATAAAACTCACACCCTTGGCCTCATTAACCTTGTGTTCTAATGAATTGTGCTATTGTTTCTGAGGGTAAATGGCTTGGAAAGTAGGTATGATGCTACAAAAAGCATCTAGTATCGGCTGTAAGGTAATCTAGCCTATACTAGATGCTTTTTAAGATGATCATCTAAATTCATTGACAGGATTAACTGACTGATCTGGCATCCCAGTCCAGATTTCCCTGTGTCTGAGAGCTCAATGTGCAGCCTTCCCAAACATGTTAGCTCAGTCAAAAACAGAGATGTGTCCAGACTGACAAGTCTACTCTTAATCAAGATAAATAGTGTAGCAGTTTGGTATTTATGAATTCCAAAAATAGATATTGGATTGTGTTTGTAAATTGGTCTCTTCCTCTGGGTACATTAGATTGTATTGGATTCAGAGGTTTTACTCTTACTTGATTAAATTATGATTAAGTCTTTGATTGGGCCACGTCAGTAGGATGTTAAGTCCCTGCCCCCTTGGTGGACAGGGACTTACAGAGAAAACGACAAGGTAGGGGAGTTAGAATTTTAATGCTGAAGCCCAGGGAAGTAAATACACAGAGAAGTAGATACATGAGGAAAGAGAGAAGCCTCCATTAGACACGGCAAGAAGCCCCAGGAAGAGAGGCAAGACGTTCGCCTGATAGTGAACAGCTGACCTTGTGGAGAGAACAGAGCAGCTGAGCTCTGAGAGGAACGAGCCCCGGGAGAGAGGAGACTTATCCCAGCCTACAACTGATATTAGAAGAAGCTGGGACCATGGAACCTTAAGAGGAAGAGGAAGGCTGAACCATCACAGAGACCCGCAGCCGTCTTGCTCCAACCTGGCAACAGACTCTGGTGAGGGAAGTAACTTACGCTTTATGGCCTGGTAACTGTAATCTTCTACCCCAAATAAATACCCTTTATAAAAGCCAACAGATTTCTGGTACTTTGCATCAGCACCCCTTTGGTTGACTAATACAAATAGGGAGCTATACTCCCTGGCTAGGTCCTTCCTATGAGCACTGACATCCTTTTTCAAGCAAGCATGGGTTAGCCAAATCTGTTTTACAAAGTACCTCTCTCCATCTGATACTTTGTTATTGTATCAGTCAAATCATAGCTTCATATCAGTTTCACTCAGAAAGCATGAAAATTGTGTAAGGCTGAACTCATACAATTGTGTAAGCCTTGAACTTGATGAAATTCTAGTCATTTCGGAGACAAGAAATATTTTCCATACAGCTGAGTAGGTACCCTTTCTGGTTTGACTCTAATAGTAGAAGTTGATAAAATACTTAAATTTATTTTACTTTCTTATTTAATTATTGCTTTTCCCATAAACAAGACTGAATGTTAAAATGAAGTGAAGCTTCACATCTATAGATAGGGCCCAGGAAAATCAACCATATCCATAGGAGATTCCATCAAGTGCAAATGTAGACCATTCCTTTATATATTAAAAGGGAAAATCGACACCGTTAATTTTTATTTTTAAAAACTTCAACATTATATTGCAAAACAAAATAGAAACTGTTCATTTTGATCTGTACAGAAATGGAGGATTGGTTATCTAAATTGTTTAGAGGAGAGGTTCTGACTCCAGGTCAGCCTCTGAAGCATCCAGTGGATTTGGCTGTGCTGAATCTAAGCTACATTGACAAGGATATCTTCAATATACAGGGCTAACATCCAAAGTCATTAGAGAAACATTTTAGTTAGGGACCAAGTGTGCAACTCTTGATGATTTCACTGAATAAAAGAATAGTTGCTGCTAATTAGAAGCTACCTAGGCTTTTTATGTCTCATCTAGTCTTTGAAAAGAGATTACTAATGACAATCATTTATCAGGTTATTTTAATATCCACTTGGTGGAAATATTAGTAGTTGTAATATTTAGAAAAATTCTCCTAGAAACATAGATGAAATATTCTGTAAAACACCAAAACAGAATCTTTTAAAGAACACATTTTCAGCAAATAAAATAACTCTCAAGAGAATGGATTCTGCAGCCTCTCTGCAAGCTGATTCTAGAAACACAAGAAGCCCTAAAATGGGTCTGGAAAGGTAAAAAGAGAAACAGGAATTAGCAGTTACTGAGCTATAACAAAAGAAGGGGAAGTGTTTGAAGTCACCACCTTGCTTTCTGCTCCTGTTGGCTATTGCTTCCTCCTCCCCTCTGCCTTTCCTTCCTGCCTCTAGGTACTCCATGCCGTTAGGATGGGCACGATTCTTAACTTTTTTTGGGGGGTGGGGGGTGGAGATCACCTATCTTCTTTGAGAATTTGATGAAAGTTATACATTGTCTTCTCAGAATATGGTGCCTATCCTCACCTACACAGTCACAAAGACCATTCTAGGGGCTCAGGGACTCTGCACCTAGGGATGAACCTGGGCACATTATGAACACAACTGTGCAGCATGGGAGCAGCATTTCACCCCCCTAAGGGCTCTTGCCTGAAGCCCAATTAAGACATTGACATCGTGGGGGGAGGGGTGATTATTCGTCTGACCACACTCCATGCCCCTAGTTCTGTCTTTATCAGTACACCTGGACTGCTTCAACATTTCTCAGCTGATTTTCCTAACCCCAGGCTCTGTCCCAATTCCCTGTCCATTCTAGCTACCAATAACAGATATTCCTCAAATCTTAGTTCTTTATCCTATTCCCCACACCCATTCCAAGGCCCTGTCCCTAGCTTACTTCAGCCCAGCATTGGGCACTCTTGTCAAACTGATCTCCACACTGTCCCCCTATCTATATAAACCAAGGTTATTCCTGCATTTGTTCAGATCACTCCCCCTCTATTTCCCTAATTCTCCCATTATGCTCACGTCTGACCTATGAGGTTACCGCAGCAATTCTAACTTAAAATGATTTTCACTTTTTTGTGTATGGCACTTTTTCTTGGAATGATGCCTCTTGCACTTATCACTTGCATATCACTGGGCATGGATCCTAGTTCAAACACTTTGCCACTATATGATTTTAGATAGCATTTTCCCTTTCCATTCCTCTGTTTCCTTCTCTGGAAAATTGATAACATCCCTACCCTAATCCTAGGATTGTTATGAGGTTTCAAAGAGATAACCATGCATTTTAAAGTCTTAGCAGGTAGCTCCAAATAAGTGTTACCTCCTCCTTTTTCTTATTTATCTTCTTCAATATATAGTCTATATCTTTAACTATATTAAAAATTCCTTGAAAGCAGAGACTATTTCTTAAGCCATAGACATTGTAGGCTCAATAAATGCTTCTTTTATCACTATTGTTGTTGATGATAATAATTATGATGATGTGAAGGGACATTCTGATATGGTTTTCAGAACACCAATCTGGTTTTTGACACTATTTCGCATTCTGGTAGTATAAGTAAACACCTTCTCTTCTATTAAACTGTATACACTTCTATTAAATGACTATACTTCTTCCAAGCTGTTTAGAGAAGATGAAGATATATGATTGGTTCACTGTAGATTCACACATAAGGATAATGCTTGGCAGATAGCTGGCCTTCATCAAATATTGGCTGAATAACTGAATCTTCTAGTGTTTTAGAATCTGCTGGTTTATTGCCTCCTTTATCCCTACTTTATCATCTGAAAAATGAAAGATTGTATTTGGATTTCTAAAGTTCTTTGAAATACTAAAATTCACTCATTCTATAATTCTGTAAATAGGTCCAGAAACTAATTTGACCAAGAAATAACCCTATCTTGCCTTTCTAATTGTTTCCTTAAACCTTCTCTCTCATTTAGTACCAGCAGTGTAGACTGCAAATTTAGGATAACTTAAATCTGTTTATGGAGACAAAAGAGAAAACCCTTTTCCACTAACTGCTAGATATAATTAAGTCAACAGCTATTATTTGAAACTACCTTTGGTATTACACCTCTATTTTACATATGCATAATTATAAAGTATCTTTTGTTCTAATGCAAAGAATTTTTTAAAAATAACATATATGTAGTATATATAAAAAGTTTCATTTAATTGAAGATAATATAATGAAAATGTACTTTAAAAGCAAATGTATAATTAAGGTTGAGAATGCGGAGTTGCAGTTAATAGAGTCTTTGGCCAGAAATATCTGAATCCTGTTCTACGCCAGCAACCTTTTCCCTTAAAGTACATAAGGGAAATATATGCACAGAAGATGAAGAAAATCAAAATAACATTTTTACTAGATAAGGCTTTAGTGCCAGTCCCCAATACAGAACTTTAGGAAGCTAGCCTGGAACCTGGGGGAAAAGTACCTTTGCCTAACCTAGAACCAAAACGGGCCTATTCCTCTTCTGCCCTATAGCTCAAATTCAAGTCTTAGATCTTGCTACTCAAATACTCATTACAATCTTATTTGTGCTTCTACCACAAGACTCTATTCTGAGAATACATAGCAGCTCCACTTTCTTGAAGGGAAAAAGTAACTGCTGTGGCCAACAATTTGGAAGAAAAAAAAGAAAAAGATAAATTCCTCCCTTTGACCACATAGCAAGATAAATTTCAGGTGGGTTTAAGAAATGTTACAGCAGTAAATAAAAAGCAAATACCTATAAAATTTTGGAGTGGGGAAGAACTGTACAAGCATGTTGCCTCAAAACAAAATGGAAAAGATTGATGGACTTTATTACATGCAATTTAAAGCAGAAAATTTAACCTTAAAAATAGATAAAAGGTCTATAACAGTGAGGCCTCATGTAAAATACTAATATGAGTAATATTGCACATATAAGACTATTTTTACAAAATATAAATACAATATTTATACAGAATAGCAGCCATGTAAGGAGGGGAAGCATAGAGAGATTAAGAGGTGATGAGTTTTTTGCTTTATTATTATTATTATTGGAATAATGAAAATGCTCTAAAAAATGATTAAAGTGATGAATACACAACTATGTAATTATACTGGATACCATTGATTGTACACTTTAGATGGATTTATGCTTTATTCATATGTATCAATAAAATTGATTTGTTAAAAAAAATAGTTAAAAGGCAATGACCAGGGAAGCTCCTGCCTACCACATGGGAGGTCCCTGGTTCAATTCCCAGTACCTCCTGAAGAACGAGCAAGATAGTGTGTTGATGTGACAGGCTGGCACAGCAAGCTGATGCAACAAGATGATGTAACAAAGAGACACAAGGAGGAAAAACACAATGAAAGACACAATGAAGCAGGAAACGGAGGTGGCTCAAGCAATTAGGTGACTCCCTCTCACATGGGAGGTCCCTGGTTCAGTTCCAGTGCCTCCTAATAAGAAGACGAGCATACAACGAACAGACACAGTGAGCTCAAACAACGTTTGGCGGGGGTGGGAATAAATAAATCTTTAAAAAAAAAAACAACAATGACCAACTCAAGGAAACATTTGTACTATATATGAAAAAAGGGCTTTTTCAGATGAATAAGAAATACTCCAATCCCAAATGGCAAAGATCTTAAATAGGCAATATATATAATATATACACATACATTCACATACACATGTTAATGGGGAGATCTATTCAATGTTTCCAGGGAATCCCTCTGTGGTAGATTGAATCATATGTCACAACAAAAGGCATGTTCTTAATCTTAGTCCAAGTTCCTGTTGGTGTGAATCCTTTTGTAAATGGTATCTTTGAATATGTTAAGGTGAATCAGAGTATGGGCTCATTTGTGAGTAGGATATAAAATCCTATTAGGTGGCCAAGTTGAATCAGTGTAGACTTTACTGAATTCCTTATAAAAAGAGGAAATTCGAATGCAGTCAGTCAATAGAAACAAAAAACTGAAAGAAGCCAGAAGACTTAGAGCCAGAGAAAGCCACAGTAGAAAAGACTGAAGCAGATTGCCATGTAATGAAGGCATGCTGTCACCAGAACGCTACCGGCTCCAGGAGAAAGCATGACCTTTCCAATGCCTTGATTTGGGACTTCTAGCCTTCCAAACTGTAATATGATATATTCTTATTGTTAAACCAACTCATTGTGTGGTATTTGTCATAGCAGCCCTGGAAAACTAAGACACCCTCCCTAAAGAGAAAACATTTAGCCCAGATCTGTCTCCTACCACACTATAGTAATCCAGGATAATATGCTAGTGCCTTGGGTTCAGATGATGGCCATGGAGATGAAGCAAAGTAGATGGAGTCAAGATCTATTTTGGAGGTAGAAGAGAAGGGAGCTGGGAGGAAGAGAAAGGTATGGAGAGGGAAAGAGACTTAGATTTCTGACTTGAGCATCTGGTTAGATAGTGAAGCTCTTTATTATGGTGAAAAAGATTGAGAGAGGAACAGGTTTTAGAATATAAATCAATTGTCCTCTCAAAGTGTAAGACCCTTGAGGGAGAGGGTCTGTGTCTAGATTTGCTTACTGCTAGCATGCTGCCTGGAATAATAGGCAGTGTTTGTTGAATTAATGAGTACTGATTGGGTTTAATGACAATCCTGTAACATCCTGACTGTTCACCTCTTACAAAAGGGGATTCAGTAAATTTAAAAGAAATGTCAAATGGACATGGAACATAGTTAAAGATTGGATTTGTGCATAAAGTAACAGTCATAAGTTAAAGTCTTCTAATATATGAGCCTTATGGAAAGCTAGGAACTTTTTTACAGAATGTCTGATGCTATAAATAGGTACTTCTGGAAGGAAAAAGTCCTAAGAACTTCACTACAGATACAGGTTTTATTATTGCTTGAAGTTGACCCCTAAAGAACTGCAGCTCTGTACCTCTGGCTTTCAGTAAACAGGAAACAAATGAGAGCAAGTGGCATCATCTTTGTGTCAGCTGTTGATGCTTGTCAGATTTGACAGGCTAATGAGGAGCCCTAGAATGACATTGAGACCAAATCGGTATTCAGTAAACTCTGAGGGCAGCATGGCTTTGAGCATAATTACATTAATATGCTATGTGCATGTGCCAACTCTATTAGAATATGGGTTATTCATTGTGTAAAAAGAAATGCTGTACAGAAAGACAGAAAAGTTGATCTTTCTTGGTATTCCTTCACAGGGTATCTACAGTCCAATTATTTTCAATAGGTAATTGAAATCTAGTGTCTTTACTACTCCAATAAAGGCTTTTCAAAAGTTGGTACTTGGTATCACTGAAAATCAGAAGACAAAATCAGAGGAAAATCAAGGAGACCTCAATCTCTTTTTTCTAGAGCTAAAGTTTATATCTTGTCTAAATGAGATTTAAAAAACAAAACAAAACATAGCTCTGGTATAGCCAAGCAAAACATTTTAAAAATATTCTGAAAGTGTTAAAAATAGCTATATTAATTTTAAATAGCAAGTGGCCTGTCATATGACCAACGTTATAAGAATCTGATAGCATAAGACACTTAGGAGTGGGACACTAGTCAAAAAACTCTCTTCTGAATGCCTCACACAGTAGGTTTTAGTTAATAGTAAGGTCAGTTTGAGACAATAGTGTGACAAGTGTGGTCACCTAAAAGCAAATGTGGTTGCCTACAATGAGAAAAGGGTAGTCCACCTCCATTCTGTTCTGACCAGTCCACATGAGTTCCATTTAGCGATGGAGAAACACTTTGAAAGAAACATAGATAAGCAGAAATGGGTTTGGGGAGGAGTAATCAGGAGAAATAAGGTACCTGAAAAAGAGCTTATGACAAACAACTGAAGGAGGTCAGACTACCTTTAATGAAAAGAGGGAAGTTTGTGGGTGGAAGAATAGAATTAGGACCAAAAGTTGTAATCTACACAGTCAGGTTTTGGATCAGTAAAAAGAGCTTTCTGACAATGTCCATTGCAGAGATCAGAATCTCTCTTGTAAACTTTCCATTTTATCTCTTTAAAGTTACTTCTAGAAATTTATGCTCCCCAGGGTGACAAAGTTGGACTCAGTTTTGGTCTCCCTACACATGGCTCTTCTGTTCTTCCATTTAAACCTATAATTAGTACTAGAGTTGGTAGGTATACATCCAAGAGAATTAAATCTCTGGGCTGTCCATGTGCCAGCTGGGCCTTGAATCTCAACGGAGTTGCAACACCTACTCTCCAGTTCATTGGACTCACCCAGGACAACTAACAAGGAGGTGATGATGGACAACCACCATACCAGGGAACCGAGAGAGTCTATAACTGCAAGCAAGAGAGTCCCATCCATCAGCCCTAATGGATCGCAGCCCCCTCTCATTTAGAGGTGGAGTGGGCATCACCATCCCAGAATCCTCAGGATTGGGGAATGAACTATGGACTAAAGTAGACTTCCTGGTATTCTCTATAGACTTATTGTGATTCTAGCAATGGAAGAAATTTTATTGATGTGGAGGCAGTGGCCACTGGAGGTTCTGATGGCAGGGAGAGGGAAAAACAGGTGTAATGTAGGGGCATTTTCAGGACTTGGGAATTGTCCTGAATGACATTGCAACGACAGATACAGGCCATTATATATCTTGCCATAACCTACAGAATTGGGTAGGAGAGAGTGTAAACTACCATGTAAACTTTAATCCATGCTTAGTGGCAACGCTCCAAAATGTGTTCATCAATTGCAATGAATGTACCTCACTAATGAAGGATGTTGTTAATGTGGGGAAATGTGGGAGGTGTGGGGCATGGGGCATATGGGAATCCCCTATATTTTTTATGTAACCTAACTATCTTTAAAAAAAAAAAAGTTACTTCCAGAAATTAGCTTGATTTCCACAGAGCACCTGGTGGTGCACATATTAGGTCCTGAAAGTTGAATGAATTGAAGAATAGGAGAATGATTAAATGAATGACTGCCAGAGCTAGCCAAAGATGGAAACTGAGCTGTCACACGAGGGAAGTCACTCAAACCCAGGCTAGTTCACCACTTGGCAGAGATGTTGTGGAGGAGATCCGAGCTTCATTTACTTGGTTGGATTACATGACTTTTAAAGGCCTTTCAAGCCTTGAGAATCGATGGTTTCATGATCTAGGCTTAAGTCCTGGCTTAAGTGCATTAGATAATGTCACTTAGCGTCATTGAAACCCAGTTTGCTCAATTGGGTTTATAAGGTATACTCTGCCTACTACGTAAGTAGGAGCAAGATAAAATTTTAAAATAAACAAAAACAAAAACAAAACAAGGAGACTAACAGTGTCCAAAAAAACTGCAGATTCAGGCATGGGAAAATCTTTTCGGACTATCAATGAATCTATAATATTTGTCTTTCCTCAGATTCATTCTCATAGAAGTTAGAATTAGATTTCAGATGAGTGCAAAGATGGGGTGGGGTGGGGGTGGCAAAAGGAAACCTCTGAACTGTTTAGATCACCATCGCATCATCCAGTCCCAAGATCCCAGTAGTCAAGTAAGCTCATGATCCAACATTCATGAGTCCCCACTGACACTGCCTGGTAGCAATGTGAATAAAATGTTATATTGTGCAGATTTCTAATTTCAGGTTTAAAATATTCAACTAAAAATGGCATCTAATCAAGAGACTAAGCTTTATAATAACTGAGATATTGGCTGGATTCTAAGCATGATGAGCTTTATGTTCCATGTGCACATAAAGAAAGTTTTTAAATGATTGATGAGTAAGCTAAATTTTCATATTCCACTCCAAATGGCTGTGAATTTTCTCTTTCTCTATTAACACTAATCTTGAATGCGCTCAGATGTTAAGACACAGCTGTTTCTCTTTGTGAACAAAAAGCAGTCTTAATTAGTTTTTGTAACATACACATCTTTCACTCTAGAAAAGAGCAACACTCAATGAATAACATTTTAATTAAAATCTAGTGAATGCTTTTCCCTGTTCTTTATCTCCCTATGTAGTCAAAGCCCATAATTTTTGCATCTGATACCCAAGGGAGAAGTATCTCCAAAATATAATTTTTCAGGTTATAGAATCAAATGGTCAGCTTTATTTTGATGATACAATTTACAATTAAAATGTGTCCATTTAAATGAACTATGGACTAGAGTGGACTTACTAGTATTCTACTATAGACATGTTGTGATTCTAGCAATGGAAGAAATTACAACATTGATGTGGAGACAGTGGCCACTGGAGACTCTGGGGGCAGGAAGAGGGAAAAACAGGTGTAATACGGGGGCTTTTTCGGGACTTGGGAGTCATCCTGGTGACAGATGACTAATATTGCAATGACAGATATAGGCCATTTTATATCATCACATAACATGCAGAACTATGTGGGAGAGAGTATCGTCTACAATGTGAACTATGGTCCATGCTTAATGGCAAAGCCCCAGGATGTGTTTATCAATTGCAATGAATGTGCCACACTAATGAAGGATGTTTACCTGGGAGGGTGTGGGAGGTGTGGGGAGTGGGGCATATGGGAATCCCTATATTTTTTGTGTAACATTTATGTAATCTAAGTATGTTTTTAAAAATAAAGAAAATTTATTTCAAAAAAGTGTTCATTTATGTAACTTACAGATTTCACTAAGGAAAAGATGGCAATTATACCAATTTTACATTTTGATAAATCAATTTTTTGTTAGAAGGTGGCTTAAGGTCACCTACATTTTATTAACTGCCACCAGCTGAATAAGAGCCATAACTCTGAATTTCTGGGTACTTATAACTTAGTAAAATTTTACTGATATTACCAGGAAAGCTACAATCTCAAAATAGACTATATTGCAGGCTTTGTTATTAGGAACTGCACTATATTATCTTAATTGATTGAGTCTAATTGGGAATTCACAACCCTTCAGCACATATTTGGAAGACTTCCCACGTTTTTCATTTTGGTGGAAAAAGTAGTCCCAGGTGATAACTGTTTCCATACAGACAAATTATATTAAATTGTATTCAAACTGGAGTCAAATTAGAGGACAAAGAAAGGTTGTTTGAAGACTCCCAAATGTTAATTGTTAAAGATGGCAGCTTTTTGAACTAACATATATCACAAAACTGAGAATATCGAAGGTTTATTCAGAATAAGGGGGCCCCAGGTACAGTGGTATTGAAATGCGTGCGTATATAAAGGATTTATCAGATATACCCAAGACTTTGTCACTAGATCCTCCAGTTTCAACACCAAGTTTTTCCTCCTAGGGAAAAGATGAATGAGAGCTCAGAATAAATCTTTGGAGAAATTTTTTAAACTGAGGTAGTTTCTTCTTTTGCTACTTAGTTTAAATTCATGGACATTCTAAGTGGGCAAAGCCTATCATTGCTCTAACAAGGGACATCCCACTTACTTTTAGGGACATTATCACTAATGTCTACATTATCTGTTTATCCCACAGATGACTTATTTACTCGCTGTGACATTTAACTCCCCTAAGCCTCTTTTCCTCATCTCTAAAATAGGGATAATAATAATACTTATCTCACAGCGTTGACATGAAGAATTAAGGTGATGGTGTAGATTAAATGTACAGTGTAAAGTATGTGTGTAATAAATGTTGACCAACATCGAGCACCTTGGAGATGCACTTCCTCCAAGCAGGAGGTAAAAAACTTGGCTGTGTTTGATTCATCAGGTTATTATTGTGTTTTGATTTTTTTTTTTTTTTTTTAGGCATAAACTGAATTTGGGGTTAACAGTTTGTAAAGGTTACTTTCAGATATCTACAATTCTGCTAAACTTAAAAATTACTCTTTTAGTTTTCTGTTTTTAATAAATCTTTGAGATCGTCTCTATGTATTTCCCTACAATGTTTAGCATCCTTATTTAATTGCTTGAAATATTGCCAAAAGGAATTAAATTTCTCTAAATTATTCCCAGTGTGTAACAAACATAACTACAGGGCTATAATCAGTAACTGCAACCTAAATGATGTGAGTTAGATGATGGATTACCAAGACTGTCAGTGAAACAATTCTGTTAAATGGTTATTTTGCATCTTATGTGCAATAAATAAATAAATGAAAAAAAAAAATTAACCAACATCAGTTAAACTCCATGAGGGCAGGCGCCATGTCTGGATCAAACTACTGTGCACCCAGTTCCTGGCTGACAGGAGGCACTCAATAAATATGTGCTCCAACGATTTGGGGATCATTTAAACAAAAACATAGAGGCAGGAGGAAGAGGAGTGTGCTCTATTTTGATTTTTCTTTTTTTAATGTAGGAAAGTCATTAGTGTATTTTTAAACCATTTTATAAGGTAGTGGTACTCTAAGAGATTGCTCCATGACTGAAAAAATTATTATTTTCATTTACAAGTTCATAAAATATTTCTTTCATTTCCACAATTATTGTCTGGGCTGTTTCTCAGAGTTTATGGTTCTATTTTTTTGTTGAAGAAAAATAAAATAAATAGCTCTGCATACTATCCCACTTAAAAAAATTTTTAACTTGAAACTGATTACTTCCACCTCCATTCTCCACACTGTGCATGACAGGCTTTCTACCACAAGCTCAATCCTTGGCTCTGTCCTCTTTCCCCTCATATTTGCCACCCTGCCACTCTGGAAAGGTGAGGTAGAGGTGGGAATGTAAAAAAAAAAAGGGTGGGGGAGAGGAGCAGCAGTCACTTGACTGGACATTGACGTGTTCCCACCCACTCACAATTAAATTAGGGGAGTAGCATGAAAACTGATAGACGGACCTGTGTCATCCCACTCTACTCACTGCATTAAGAAAATCATTATCCCCTCAAAAAGAAATCCCATACCCGTTAGCTGGCATTCCTATGATCCTCTTCCCAAGCCTATGGCAACCATTAATCTACTTTCTGTCTCCATAAGTTTACCTATTCTGTATATTTCATATATAAGGACATAATGTGGTATATACTTAAAGTGGAATATTTTTCAGCCTTAAAAGAATGAAGTACATGTTACAACATGGAAGAACCTCAAAAATATGCTAAATGAAAGAAGCCAGACACAAAAGGTAATATGTTGCATGATTGCATTTATATGAAATATCC
>JAQZBX010012073.1:0-41750 GCA_029593785.1 Cabassous unicinctus | reverse complement strand
TAAAAAAAAAAAAAAGAAGCAATTAAGGAAAAGGAAAAGATTTCCAAGGAAGTGTATATAATTTTATTTTGAGATGATTCAATAGTATTGTTTTACAAATTATTGGTGAGGACACTGGGAAGGAGTAACTAGTGTAGTTTGGAGGCAATAAAGAGCTTCAGATATCATAAAATCCTAATAAAAAGAAAGATCTCCCAAAGAAGTCATTGTCCAATTCTAGCTTGATTCCAAGTAAAAGGCAGAAACATTGATTGGATTTAATTTTGAGAACACTGATAATCTTAGTTATAGTTATTTATGGTGAAATCAAAGTTATCTTAGAAATTCAGAGGGTGATGGGATGTGAGAAAATGGTAACTACATGTGGATGGCTCTATAAGTTCACTTCTGAAGAGGGAAAACATGGGGCATGAATAGGGAGACCATAGTTTCAGAGATGGTTTTGGTTTTAAGATGGAAAACAGTGTGCTTAAATCATGAGAGCATGGATGGAAAATATATGGAAAGATTGCTGGTAAAGGTGGTTTAGGATATAGTCAAAAATTCAAATTTAACAAGAAAGTATAAGAGAAAGGGAATCATGTGGAGAAATTGGACAGCTGGGGGAAAGATGATTCTTAACTTTAATTTAGTCTTCACAGAACAGAAGGAGAATCCCAAGGTTATGAACATATGAATACTTTAAGATTTCATGACAATGAGTTGAAATTTGTTGGCTTTTAATGTCTGTTTTGTCTGATTTTAGTGTAGCTATCCCTGATTTTTTTGTTTACTATTTTCATGGAATATCATTCTCCAAACTTTCAATTTCAGCCAATTAATATCCCTGGGCCTAAGGTGAATCTCCTGTATACAGCATACGGAAGGCTTATGTTTTCACCCATTCTGTCACCCTGTATCTTTTGATTGAAGAGTTTAATCCATTCAAATTCAATGATATTACTGCAAATATATTATTTACTTCTGCCATTTTATTCTTTCACTTTCATATGAGCATATATTATTTTTTCCATCATTTTGCCCTTTATATTATCCTTTCTTATAGTCTTCCCTTCTACACTTACCTCTAAGTCTCTCTGTACCATCTTTTCCTTTTGGTCTGTAGGGCTCCCTTTACTGCTTCCTGCAATGCTGGGTTTTTTAATTAACTCTCTTAGTTTCTGTTTCCTTGTGAATATTTTAAACTCACATTCATATTTGAAGGACAATTTTGCTGGATAAAGAATTCTCAGCTGGCAAAATTTCTCATTCAGTACCCTAATTATATCATAACACTGTTTTCTCGCATCCATGGTTTCTGATGAGAAATCAACACTAAGTCTTACTAAGCACCACATATATGTGCTGGTTTGCTTCTCCCTTGTTGCTTTCAGAATTTTCTCTTTATCTTTAGCATTTGACATTCTGTGTAGTGTGTGTCTTGGTGTAGGTTTCATTGGATTGATTCTGATTGGAGTAGGCTGTGCTTCTTGGACATAAAAAGTCATTTATTCTATGAGAGTTGGGAAACTTTCAACCATTATTTCCTCAAATACTATTTCTGTCCCTTTCCCTTCTTTTCTCCTTCTAGGACTCCCATGACATGTGTGTTCTTGTGCTTCATGCTATCACTAATTTTTTTTCCATTGTTTTATCTTTCTTCAATTTCAGCTGTTCTTTCTTATACATCACTTATTTTTTCTTCTTTGAGTTTGAGTGCAGTTGTATACTTCTAATGTGTTTATCTCACTTATTGTCTTTTATTCTCTTAAGTTCTTTTTTTCTATTCAATTTTTCTATTCTTTTTGCTCACCTAGTGTCTTCTTAATGTCCTTTGTCTCTTTATCCATATTGTCTTTCAACTCCTTGATTTGATTTAGATTTCTATGCACATGGTTGATAAATTGTCTCATATCATATGTCTCATCTGGGGTTTGATATCTTCTTTTGCTTGAGTGATAGCTTCCTTTTCCTTAGTATGCTGTGTAATGTTTTGCTCATGTTTAGGCATCTGATTATGATTTTGAGTTATTCTGATGTTCAATTTCTCTCTCTTGTACAGGGATTTAGTGGTGGGAGGCTATGTCTTACTGTTCCTTGATTCTTAGCTCAAACTGTTCTAGCTCTTTGGATTATACCTGTTTTATATGCTCAAATCCAAGCCATGCACCCAGTAATGGGTTGAATAGTAACTTCCAAGTCCTTGGGCAAGAAGGCTGTAAAGGCAACAAAAGATCTATTTATTTACTTTTATTTTCCTTGCATGCACTTCCTTCATCTGCCAGCAGGTGGCACTCTTTGGAAGACTTCGCATCTCAAACCCTAGTCAGAATGTGTTCACTGAAATCCCAATCAGAACAATGTGAAAGAGGATCCTGTCTCAGGACTATTCAGGGAAGACGCTAAGCAAAGAGATGAAAGTTCAGGGTAACTGAACTTTTGGGTTCATGACAAATGGGGAAAGAAGTCTGTTAGAGGCATGACCAATACAATATTGGAGCAATCTACAGGATTCCACATCCTTTGTGGACTGCAAGGAAACACCTGTATCCTCCATCTTTACTTCCCTTCCCCCATCTGTCCTTCTGGACAGGTGGAAGAAGGCCTTCCTTACACAGATCAAAGGGAGTAACAGAGCACAAGAAGCATGGATATGACCATGTGAATGACACATTGCTTTGAGTGTGCCTGGTTAGGTTAATTTTTAGTACCACTGGAGAAGATAGATTTTCTGCTGGTTACTTCTCCATGAAGAACTACTAGTGTGGACTTACATATTATTTTTCTGTTTTTGTGGAGAAGAAATGCACTAATTAAGGCTGAATGTGCCTTTTTATCTGTTCTTTTGCAGACCCAGAACCTGTGATGATGGTTTTTATTAGGACTCTGATGAAAATCCATTCTCTTTTGGGTTTGAAGAGGCCTGCATAATTTTCAACATCCATACTTCCTGAGGTTTACTTTTTCTACTGTGGTGTTCTGCATTCAGATTACAATGTGTGGTGCACTCACAGTCTCACTTCTATTTTTGTCAGCCAGTAGTCAAACCTCTTTCTGGGATTCCCACAATGTTTATTAGGTTCAATGAGCTCCTGATGTTCTCCCTGTTACTGCTATGAGAATGTGATTATTGACATTTCCTTCCTGTCCCAAAAGGGTTCACCTTGGCATTTGTTTTTCTTTAGCTGCCCCAAGAGTAGAGAAAGTGGATGTGGACAGACAGCAGGAGACCTGATTCTGTGCCTTGGACCAAGCTGAGTCATGGTAAGAGCAGCTTTCTCAGCATGGTCAACATTGAAGGCAAGGGAACTAGAGGCGAGCAGAAGGAGCAGAAGCAAGGTAGTTTCTTCTTTGTGCCCAGACTCCTGTGTCTGAATCAGACTCTGGGTCCAGATTTTTATATTTGACCCCATCTGTCTGCCCAATCCCTGCCTGAGGGTGAGGATACATCACAATAGGACATCTGTGATTTTTCCCTAGTGCCCAAACCATGTGACTCCCCAGCCTAATTCCTTGCCTGGATATGCTTGCCTGCCAAAGGTATTCCTCCCTCCATCTCAATGATTCTCATCCCTGTCTAATGAGGAGAAATCCACAGTTTGAAGGTGAATTTCTTTAGCATAAGCATTACACCGCCTTTAGGAAGCAGAGAATATATACAACCCAGTGTTCATAACATAAGGTAAACAGATCAGAAAGGGTCTTCTAGGCCCATCAGGTGGTCTGCTTAAGCACAGGAGTTGTAGCCCTTCCCTTCCTCCACTACTTGTATTCCACCCCTCTGAAGCCATGTCCCATGACCAGAGACCATGGTCTCCATGGTGGAAGTAAACAAACCTCAATAAAGCCTTTTGTCTTTTCTTTTTTTTTCATAAGCATGACAAACATTTCTTACTGTTTGTCTTTAATAAAGTGAAGTATTCCTTGATCAAGTCTAGAAAGATAGGAATCCAGAAATATGAATCAGTATTCATGGCTGCTTATGTCCTATGTTTGTCTAGTTGAAAAGGAAGCAAAGAAGCTGATAATTGCATTTGACAATAGTAAGTACTGACACACATGCCAAAGTCCAAGGTCAACAAGAGTAAAATTTGGCAATCCATCCACTGCTGTTTGTTGGGACCCTGACAGACTGCTTTTTGGGTATAAGTGTAAAACAAAAGTAAGAGTACCTAAAATCTCAGGTCTTCAAATTAGATGAACTTTACCCTGGATTGTTGATGTCCACAGGGTCTGGAAGAAGCAAACTGAAGTCCCCTCTGAAGAAGATTAGCACCACTCTAGACCTCACATTACTTCTACAGTTTTGAAATATAATGTTAAACTTATTTTAAAAAATGACGAAGTGAAAAAGGAAACAAGATAATATGAGTGAGAATCAACCAAATCACACCTTGGAAAATCCAGATGCTGGCATATTAGATTGAGAATATAAAGTAACTATACATAATGTCTTCAAGGACATAAAAGATAAACTTAAAAATTTTGGTCATGTACTGGAAAGTTAAAAAAGTGACACAGAGTTATACACACACACACACACACACACATATTTATGAAAAACTAAAAATATAATTGAATAATGAAGAATTCATTGATTTAGAAAAAAAATTAAATATATCAGAAGAGAGAATGATGAACTAGAAGAATAAGCCCTGAAATATGTAAAACATGAATCTGTAGAAAAATAACAGAAAATATAGAAGAAAGTGTAAGAATGATATAATAATAGAAACTAAAATGAGAAGTTACAACATATATTTAGGTCGGAGTGCTTGAAGGAAACTAGACATAGAATATTGCAGAAGCTACATTTGAAGAGACACTTTTTAGCAATTGTCCAAAATTGATGAGCCATTGATTCGTAGACTCAAGAAGCCCAGCAAAACCCAGAAGAAAAAATAAAAATAAATGCAGACCTAGGCATATAACTGTAAACTTGAAAGAAAATCTTAAAAATAGCTAGAAAATAAGAATATAACCAGTAAAAATGAAAAAGCTGACTGCCAACACTAACAATGGAAGACAGAAGGCAATGAATGGCATGAGATCTTTACATTGCTATCATGAAGTAACTGCCAAAGTAGAAATCTATACTGAAGAAAAGTCCTTCATGATGAGGTGAAATAAACACTTTTCCAGACAAGTAAAAACTGAGAAAGTTTTCCAGCAGCAACAAATTTTTTTTAAAATGTGAAAGGATTGTCTTCAGGCAGAAAGAAAATAATCCCAGATGGAAGGTTCAAGATTTCAGGATGGACTGAAGAATAATTTTTAATTTAAACCAATGAATATTGAGTGGATAAAGTATTAATTATGTTATCTTTGGGTTAGAACATTCATAAAGTATTAAAATACATGATAATATATTTCACAAGATGGATAAATGGATCTGAAGTGTTTTAAAATACATTAATTGTTAAGTTAATAAAGCATAATTACTGTCAGATTTGATGTCAAGCAAAATGTTGTAATTTCTGTTATTATCTAAAAGAATATAAAAGTAGTGCATCTCATCCAAATAAACAGAAGAGAGAAAATGAAACAAAGTAAGCATTCAGGAGAAACAAAAAGGATGTAGAACAGAAAGCACTAAGAGCACATGAAAAGAAGGCAGATTTAAATAAGTGTTTATACTGAATTTCATGAATTATATTTAATATGATTATATTTAACATTTATAATTAATCGATATAAATTTTTCTCTTTAAAAATCAAAATTGTCATGCAGATTTAAAAACAAATGTATCTTTATAGATATAATGCACTCATCTAAGGCATATATCAAATGTAAAATGAGGAAAACAATATATCATGTAAAACTTTAAAAATAGTATATTTTATTTCACTTTGACAATATCAAATAAAAGAGATACTAAGAAAAATACTAGAAATTGAGTGCCCTTTCATAATGATAAAAAGGTTTGAATTCCCAGGAAAACATAGCATTTATTAAGGAAATTGTGAGTTAAAACAATCATGCATACCATAGTTCATTACCATACATCACCTTATATTTTTGTGACATATTTGTTACAAATGCTGAAAGAACATCATCATAATAATACTGCTACTGCTACCTATCATTCATACTTACATTTGCTGTATTTTTTCCACAAACCATCCTATTATTAACACCGTGTATTAGAATTGTATATTTGTTACATTTCATGAGAGATCATTCTCATGTATGTACTGTTAACCATAGTCCATCATTCATCACCGGGGTTCACTGTGGTATATGGTCCCCTGCCTTGCACAACCCATCCAAAGTGTACACTCAGTGGCTCTCGGTTTCATCAAAGAGTTGGACTGTCACCAGCTCTGGAAACAGAGCGTTTTTAAATTTGTAAAGAAAGAATAGCAGTGTTTATGAAAAGTGACAGAAGTACAATGTCACAGATTTGAGGCCTTTTTAAATAACTCTAGGCAATTGATAGAATAAGCAGAGAAAATATAACATAAATATTGAATATTTGATCACTGTGAATAATAAATTTAACTTAATGCACAATATACAGAACAGCACGGTACACTTTTTCCCAAGCACTTAAGCATTAGGGGCAAGAGGGTGAATGAGACTACAGTCCTCCTGACATAGTTGGTGCTGAGCAGGGAAGGAAGGTGGAGGCAAAGAGAAAGGGGCAGATGTGGACTTGTTCTGATGATGGGGCACGGGATATGCTGATGGGATGGATGTGGGGTGGAGGAAAAGTGAGAAGACAAGAGAGGCAACAAAGCTGTTACCAGAAACCCTGTCAGGTGGAGTTTCCAAACATGGAGCCAGAGGAGGATCAGGTTCCTGGGAGCAGTGCACAGTTCCATGTTGACATGCTAGACATCCACACAGAGGCATCATAAATCAGCTGTGTGTCTATCAGGAATGTGCAGAAAGGAATGGGATAAATAGTAAGTGTAGAAGTACATGCCTGTATAGATGGTGTTTAAAACTGAGATCCTCCAGTGAGGGAACATGGAGCTGAAGAAGGAAAGAATTTCATGGACTGAACCCTGGAGAGACACTTATGCTGAAAGGCTTTGGAGAAACAGAGAACCCAACAGAGAGGCAGAAGGGGAAGGACAGTAATATCAGATAACAAACAAATGAAAAAACAAACCAAGCAGGAGAATGTAGTGAATAAGAAACTAATTGATTCCAAGGAAGTGAGAATGACGGTGTCAAATGTAACTGATGGAGTAAATTAGAAGAGGAAAATTTCGGGATAATAGAAATGTTCTAAAATTGGATCGTGGTGAGGGTCACGTAGCTCTGCATTTACAAAAAATATACATTTAATTTTTTGAATTTTACATCATGTCAATAATACCTCAATAATTGTTTAAAAATGTTCACATATACCTGCCATATGATGAATCTTTTCTAGTGCCATGTAGTCACACAGGGGAAATGAAAACACATGTTTATAAAAATGATTTGTACACAGAAATTCATAGCTGTATTCATAATGCTCCAAAATTGAAGCAACAGAAAAATCCACTGTGAGGAAAGTAAATATTTTGGAATATATTCAATGCCAAAGAACTCTATCATAAAAGCAAAGAGAATTGCTGATCCACACAGCAGCATTAACAAATTTCAAAATATTATTTTGTGCTAATGACACATGCACCAAAGAGTGTATTCTGATTTATTTCATTTATAGGAATTACTAAAAGTGGCAAAAATGATGTGTGTTGATGGAAATTAGAACAGAGGCTGTATGTGTATGGAGGGGTTAGGGTATTGATTGAAGGTACAGGATTTATTTTCTAGATTAATGGGAATTAGTGATTCATATCTTGATAGGGTTTTTGGATAATGTGGGGTATGGAGGAATGAAAGGTTTTAAAATTTGACATTCATTCAGTTAAGATTGGCACATTTCACTGAAATTTAATTTTGCATCACTTTAAAAGTTTGAAGAGAGAGAAGAATGATCATTAGAATGTAATGTTGACAAAGAAGTTTTATTTTCCAAGTCTCCCCTCCTCCACCTTCCCCCAGACCCTTTCACTGATGACCTGACCATGCTGCCAGTTCCTGTGTGTTCCAGGTGGAATCCTAGGGAGTTCTCTGTGTTTTTTTTTGTGGCTGACAGATCCACAGTTACTGGGCAGAGACTTGTGGGTGGATACAGTGTCATAGAGGGGCTGTGAACCCTATGCCTGACATTGGGCTGATCATTGGGAAGCTGCAAGAGGTTGTGAAGGAGCTGGTGCCAAAGGACATGAGTCCAGGCCACACATTCCACATCCTCCATCTGTCATCAGCTTACTGGTGGGTCCCTTATTGTTAAAAATTGTCAGTCTGCTAGAAAAACCAGATATATCTAAGACAAGAAAAGCAGCCTTCTGACACACTGGCTGCACTCATTGGAGTGTAATGCCAGCTCCTTGACAGGATTAGTTTGCTCACAGAATTCTACAGAGGCTGTGCCATCTTTAGATGCCAGTCTAGAGAAAGAGACTTTAACAATACACAGGCTTGTAGATACCTATAGAATTGCAAAGAGATTGAAAGAGATGTTGTTGAGATTAACTTCACTGGCTCATAAACAAAAGGAAGAGAAAACCAAAGGATCCAAACTAGAAGAGGTGATAATGGAGATGCTAGATACACTGAAGTCTTTCAAAGGAGTCATGAGAGCAACCACAGCACAAGGCCTTTTACAAACACAATGTGTGGCTCCCAGCCACCCTTTGATGGCCTTTCTCCCAGGGGTGGGTCTGGGAGTTAAAGCAGTGCTGTCCCCTTCCCAACACTCTGGCTTCCAGATCCTCCAGGTCATGTTCACCCACCCTACCTACTTCTGAAGTTCCTGGAGGCCAGTGGATCCAATGGAGCTCTCTCCATTGTTTGAAATTCCTCCATCTTCTTATCATAGACAGAGTCATGGACTATTGCTCCTTTAAATGACAAGACTAACAACTTCTAGAAAAACAAAAGGAAATGTGGGACTTTAACTCTTTTCAAAGAAAGTTTGAATAATCTCCCAGTAGTCAAAGAAAATCCTACTATTGAAACCTTTTCTCAAATTGAAACTTAATCAAACTACATATCCCAAAACAGTGTTTTCTCTTTTATTTATAGTTTATTTATATCTTAAGTGATCTTAAATTATCTATTTCTATTTTATTATTCTATCTATATTTCATAAATATTGTATTTTAATTAATATATATATACTGTTTAGCCATAAGAGATATTTAAACATCTGCAACAATAGTTTTTAGCAGAGTTGAGTTCATAATAGTCATAAGTCCTAAATAAATTCAACTTTGTTTTTTAACTAAACATCTATTATTTAAAACATCAAAAAATAAATATTTTGGTGTGTAAACTGTATCTCTAAGATAGAGAGAACTTTATTTCATTTAATATTTAATTCTAAAGTAAAAAAGTTAAAAAACAAAATTGGCAAGTTGACACATAAATGATTTTCTTTCTCTGTCATGTGTTGCACTGAGTTTTCTGACCATGAAGAAAACTTCCTTGAACAATTTGTAGAAATCTCCACACTCCACCCCTCATGCCTCTCCCTAACCATCTGACACACCTCACAGGAAAGCTGAGGGGAAGGAGGGGGTTTCCCTCCCACAGTAGTAGCTGGCATCCCTAGAATTAGTAGTTTCAGTCAGAAATGACACTCCTTCTCTAGACAATAAGCACTAAATGGGGATTATTACTGATGGTGGAAGGAAAGCAGGAAGTGACTCTTTGAGGCTGTTGTGTGGGGAAATAAGACAAAGAACAAAATAATCATTATAAGAAGGTAAATGATCTATCCTCAAAATAGAGCTTGGATATGGGTATAGAATGGTAAAGATGAAAAAGAATGTTGCTGTCCTCATGGAGCTGATATTTGGAGGCGGGTATATACTGAACAAGGAAATTAGAGCACCGAGGATGGCATGTGAGGATAAAGTAAAGGAGAAGGATGCACAGGGAAAGGATGGAGTGATAGGTATAGGAAAGGGGCACTTGGGAGGAGAGGTCAGAGAATCCCCTGTAAAGAGGGGACACCTGAGCAGTGAACCGACTTGGGGATAAGCGCTGCAGGATGAAGGCACAGGACAGGTGATGGCTATGAAGTGAGAGAGAGCTGTGTTTGAGGATCAGCCAGAGGCCTAAGAATACTAAATGCAGTGAGTGAATGGTGGCCACAGGAGTCGGGGTAGATGCTGTCACATGGGTAAAGTGTTTAATTTTAATTTAAGAGAACAACGGATGTGATGTGGGGAAAAAGTTAT
This sequence comes from Cabassous unicinctus, assembly GCA_029593785.1. NCBI lineage: Eukaryota > Metazoa > Chordata > Mammalia > Cingulata > Chlamyphoridae > Cabassous > Cabassous unicinctus. Next base: position 31,520 of record JAQZBX010012073.1, on the reverse strand, counting down.
AGCAGGAAGAACAGGCAGAGACCTTGAAAAGGACTCTTAAAAATGAGGATTTTAATTGCTGCACTGGAGTGGGGGTTTGGTCGGAGCAGTGGAGACAGAAAGAATTGTACAACTCTAGGTCTTGTTCTGCAGACACCAGTGAGCTTCTGATGCCTCTGTGTATTCTTTCCTTCCCTCTCCTTAGTGAGAGTTTTGTTCTCCACCTTTCAGGCCAGAATCTGTCCTAAATATCTGTTGGTCCTGTCCACCGTTTCACATCCCTGAGCTTGTGGGGGGAACAGCTGTGTGGGCTCTGTGTGCCTGGATGGATCCTGGCTCTCTCAGGTCTCCTGGAGGCTCTATGGCTTAGGACACACTTGATTTGAGGCCTTTGCTTTGGGTAGCTTCAGATCTCCATGAAAGCATCCTCCAGACTACTACTTGGGTGTACTGAGGGTTGCCACCAATGTTTATGGAACCAAGAGGGGCAGCAGCGCTGGGCTTATTCTACAGGCTTTCTTTGGGCTCCACCTTCAGTGGCTTCTCATACCAGCCTTACCTATTCTTACATATACAAGTTCACAACCTCTATCTTGTCTTTCTCATCTAGTGCAAAGTTCAGGTAGGGAAGGGGACAGATACCTGCCTGTGCAGAGTGGAGGGAAAACCATTTGTCTAACTCTTCTCTTCTGTGTTACTATTTTTTTCTTACAGTTTCTGCCTAGTAACAGACTACTGATGTTCCCTATTGGTCAGGGCACCAACAGCCCACTGGCCTAAGCAGCCATTGGCTCAGCCTGCTGTCTCTCTGACTACCCAAGACTGCCAAGAGCCCATCCCTGCATTGCTGGAGTCTGGGTTCAGTCTTGTAATTGGAGGCTCCCTCTTTGCACTGGCCAAGGAGCCTGGTGTCAACTTTGGAGACTGGCCCAGACTGTTCAAGCTCAGTCCCCACCAGAGACTACCAGGGTGGGACTTTTGACCATGGCTTGGGATTGAGTCCTGGTCAGGGGTCTGCACTGGGTGGGATTCAGGGCCAACACAGTGGGCAGAGGGGATCCAAGGGAGAGACTGGGCATCCATGTAGGGTCAGATGAACCTGTAGAGATAAAGGAGAGGCCCATCCTCAGTGTGAGGTTAGGAAAAAGTGAGTACCCATGATGAGGGATCCAATCTTGGGGGACCCCCATAAGGGGGGTGGAGGGGGTAATGGCCAGAGTGTGTCTGTAAAATGAGCACTCATGGTGGCAATTTAGGGGTGGATTTTGACCAAAATTTTAAACCTAAGGTAAGGTAGGTGGTGGGAGACTCTGTGATATTCTAATTTCCAACCTAATCTCTGGGGTGCTGGAATTAAACTTTAGTATGACACGCCTTTATTTAACTGTTGGGAAACTGAACACCCAGGCCTCCCATTGGCCAATGATGTCCCATCCTGATTTTGGGGATCCAAGCTTCTGCCTAGTAACATGCAATTTGCAGTTTCCATTGGCTGGGGGTAAACCTACTTAGTATTAATCATAATATCCCTTATTAATTGAATGTTTAACTCTTGGCAGGCATTTAGTTCAGCTGTAGTTTACATAAGGAGTAATCACTTTTTTAACTTTTCATCTTGAAATAATTTTAAACTTAATGAGAATTTGCTTTGATTATACATTAGCTTTTATGCATATGGATGAGCATACATATCTCGTTATAGAATTGCATGATTACTATGTTCAGGAAGTCATGCTTACACATACATTGCATGATCAAAAAAGGGGTGGATAACTCCACCTCTGTGTGGGAATTTTACTATGTAAATTAAGCAAGTTGAAGTGAGGACAATCAGAGGCTTCTTCTGCACAGGTTGGCCAACCACTAGAAACTGTTTTTTATACTTCATTATTTCAACAAAATACTCTTGACCACAAGAAATGGAATTTGGTGTCAAAGGAGGTTTGCATCGCATTACTTCTAATTTACATCTAATTGTTTCATTTGTATCATAGAAACAAGGAACAAATAAGTTACATTCAGTTATTCTGTCACACTACATCCAACATTTCTATTTTATTTTTTCATATGCATTTTCTTAAGTGTCACATCTATGTAAGGGACACCTAGGCAAGCCAGTTTTGAGGGTTTTTAATTGAATTGATTCATCAAGAACAACAGAAAAGTACAATGCAAACACTTCCATAAATACATTTGATCCTGTCTTGGTGTTTTATGGGTTTTATAATGCATGATGAATTCTTTTCCATATGAAGATTTTTCCAAAGGATTCATGCACAGAAAATACCTAGAAGAGTTAAACAGAACCACATGAACATCTCTTAATTTCTTGTTAGGTACGTATGTATGAATGTATATATTTAGAGACAATTCTGTGACAATTACTTTTGTAGTGGATAAAGAATTAATAATAGCAAACTAACTTTTTTAAATTAGGGAAAAGACCAAAATGTCTCTCTCATGACACTGAATGCCCTGGTCTCCAGGCCATACCTCCACTCTAGGCAGCTGATTCAACGAGGCTGGATGAGGGCCAGTAGGACTAGTGGGGATCAAATTCACTGTGGGCTATATTTACTCATTCAGACATTTACACTAACAGAGATGTATATCTATGCCTTTTGTGTTCATACATAAATAGTATACATTTTATATATTTTATATACCCATTTTACTTAAAAGTACAGAACATGGATTATTTATTACTCTCTAATCATTGTCAACTGCTAAGGACTTCCTTGTTGTCAAAATCTCTTATGCATTAAACCAGGCCCCCAGTACCAAGCATGGTGTCTCTCTTTTTACGTTATTAGCTAAGAGGGTCACTGCAACCCCTAAAACAATAAAAGTTTCTGCCATATCTCCTAGGCATGCTCCTAAAATAAATGGAAACACATTGCTGTTTCAGATACCTACAACTCTGCTGGTTGGCAATAGCTCAATATTGCTAGATTTACAGTGTACACTGCCTCTGATCTGGCTTTGTTTCATAGTGCTGGAGAGCACTATGCACCAGGACAGTGAAACACTAGAGCCTACTTTTCTGTTTTCTCAAAAAACCATAATGCTCAGCATGCTGTGTGAAAAATATACCAAGTGAAGAAATAATTGCCAAAGTAATGTGAATAAAACCTAAATAAACATAATGGGCATTATGGCTTGCTCCCATGGAGGAACAACATATATGGTATTGAAAACCTAGAGCACACTCTTTGGCAGCTCATGTCTTAGGAAAAAAAACATCAACTGTCATTTTGCTTACTGAAAAAGATCTCCCTCTCTTGGTACCTAGTAAACATTTATGTTTACATCCTTAAGCTTAATCTTCTTGCTTCATATGAGCTCATCCAAAGTCTTCCTTTGCTAGGCTGTCACCATGGCAGCTGCACCCAACCAAATGGACTGCTAGGTATGCAGATATGTGCTAGCCTCCAGTAGCTCCAGTATTCCTTGTCATATATTTCCCTTATCCTTGACTAATTTGAGTAATTTGTTAATGACTATAAATCATAATTGTCCTTCTAGATGGCAACTTCCAAAACCCACAAGCTCCTATACTTACTCTGTTTCTGTTAAATATGTCTGTTCTATTAACAGGAAGCATGTCAATAAAACCCATTCCATACCTTGTATTAATTTGAGATGACCTCACCTGTATGGTAGCAGAACATGGTGTCCTAGATGCTCAAGCAGCCTCATGGCTCAAAAGAAACAATGGGAGGCTTAACAAATCTCCTGCCTTAAACCTCCCTGTCCTGCTGCAGGGATTATGCCCTGGGAAGGACTACAGATAAACTTAAACCTTATGCCACCTTGCAAGGAACATAAGTACCTCTTCCTGCCAAACTGGTATGGATATGTCAGACCAAAGACTTGCACAAGTCTAACTTGGTGAGTAATGAGCATTTATTTAGGGAGCTTATGTGGGGTCCTCATCTTTGGTAGTGGGAAGATGAGATGGTTCTAAACCTAGCCCAGGTCTAGTCCTTATCCTTAGTGGCAGGAGGAGAGAGGGCACAGCCCAGGCTTGTAATCTGCACAAACCACCAGAGGAGGGATTTTTAAATGACACATGTCAATGGGAATCAGGGGAAAGGGAGCTGTTTTCTAAGGAATGAAGTGAATGATTCATAAACCATGACAGGAAACAGATCCTAAAGGAACAGATGTGTTCTGCAAGGCAGGAAAGGCTTATTGATATTGGGGTGATTATAGGAGGTGATTAGACAGTTTGGGGAAGACAGATGCCATGGCAGGCTTCTGGAAATACAGGTTAGCATCCTATTTCAAAATCCACTGATCAGTCACCGTCACAGGGGCTTACAGTTTTAACTGTTTAGGGATCCTGCTACTATTTGGAGTGGGGAAAGAAATGGAAGGGTTAGGGGAGAAAATGCAAAATCATATATGCTACAACTATCTGGAACTCACCCCACACACACCTGATGGTGATTAAAGATTCCAGGCTATTTTGAGACATGGGCAGTGAGGATCATTTTAACATGCACACCCACAGTGATGTGCATGAGGTCACAGCTCAGCCCACAGGTCCTGGCACATTTAGTGGCTCTGAGAACCACAGTGGGGGTTTGGGTGATTCGGTCTTGCATGCACCTGTGTTAGATGAGACAAATTACTGACTACAGTTATTAATCCAAGTCCAGTTAGGCCTATGCTCCTTCAGTCCCAGCTTGTGGCAAATTTGTGCCATCACTAGAGAAAATTTGGTTCTTGTTTGAGTATATATGTCATGAAGATGAACCTCCTGTAGAGAGAGGGAGGTTATATTCACTTCACTTGAAACTTGGTGGGCTCTGTGACATCTGTGAGCAATAGAAGAGGGAGCAAGACTCACAATCCTGGTTTATAATTCAGAAGGTGAGAGACTGGCATCTTCTACTTCATTTTTCTTGAATGACTATTTTTGGGATTCCTGAGCCATAGGTAAGGAGTATGATCATCCTGAGACCACCATGCTGCAGTGGCCATTAGCATGTGTCTGGTTGACAGGACCAGTTGAGGTCAGGCTTCCAGTCATCCTTCCCAAGACAGCAGACATGTGAGTGAAAATATCAAGGCTTATGAAACCTGAGCAGATACCACCTGAATTCCATCAAGTGACCCTGGCTCAGACCATATAGAAGAGGAGAATCATCCAGGTAAGCCTTTATATTCCTGTGATTATTCTTGGTAAGATGGGTTATTATACACAGTCAATATTATTCATTATCCAAATCTATAGAAAAATGTGTATAAATGATAATGACCTCTTATTTTTTTCATTTATATGTTTGCTCCATCAAAACTTCAATAATAAATATAAATCTCAATAACAGAAATGAAAGAAAACAGGATCAAGTTCCTAATAGATCAGTGTACTAGGATGCTAATCTGTTTTCTCAGAAGCCTGCCATGGCATTTGTTTTCCCCAAACTGCCTAATCACCTCCTATAATCACCCCAATATTGATAAACATTTCCTGCATAAACACACATTGAATATGTGTGTGTGTGTGTGTGTGTGTATATATATATAGTTTATATTTGAAATTTACTTAGAACATATCAAAAGGTTTCCTGAGAAAATGTTTTCCAATGATTATCACATAGAATTGAGAATGGATGTCATGTTAATTGGGATTTTAATTTTCATAGTAAATTCTTTTCATTTTATGATGCTACTCTCTTGTCTTTTAAAACATCAAGAGCAGGATTTAAGGAAAATCCAGAGAGGAAATGAAGTCCTGGAAATTCCTTCTTGCCCTGCCCTTATATGGGCTGTTTCATGATGAATTACCCCAGAATCCCTGTCCCTTTGGTAAAATGACTCATTCCCAGATTGACACCATGACAATTTGTACCAAAATCCTTGGACATTCTCTAAAAAAACCTCAGGATTTATCCACTTTTGCCATGTCTCATCTAGATGTCTGAGCCTTCACAGTCATTCATCAACACATAGATTCATTTCCACAAAGAACATTCTGCCATGCATTCTTGACTCCTCTACCAGTAATTACACAGGGATACTGTCCTAAGTACTGTCATTTTTCCTGAGTACAGTGATTTTCCCTTTGAGTGGTAACAAGCTATCTACATTTAGGGATTTCCAGTACACATTGCACAATCTCAGAGACCACTCAAGGAAATTCAGTCACAACTTAGAGAATAATAGATATCAAGTGTGAGAAGACCTAGGAATAGAGGGAAAGAGGGAGAAAGCTTTGCAGGCCTAAGAGACACAGGACTAGTCTTCTTTCAGTGCAAGCCAGTTACATGAGAAAGCAAAGAAATGGCTCAAGAATTTTGATTTGGAGGAATGTGAGGCTCAGATAAAGATCGTCTTTGATACTGAGCAGTGTCTCCCTCTACCTCCTTTTTGGAACCTACTTCTGCAGCCAAACCCTGACCCCAAACTCCTGTTGAGGTCTGAGGTGACATTGAAATAACATACAATGGGAATAGTGTCAGTGGAGTGCAACATGGTTCTAGGGAGAAAAAACAGGATTATTTGATCTGTAAGCCCTACTCTCCTCACAATTGACCTCAAGAATGATATAATGCTGGTACCATACCTTAGAGAGAGTGCTTTTGTGAAAAAATGTTCTAAGTTGCCATGTTTTGTGATTTAAACCCTCCCTCAGTGTTCCTGGTCTGTCAGTGGATTCTGGTAACTTCTACTAGGTACATTATTATAGATTTCCTTAAAATGCAAATTTTTTTATTTATGAGAACAGGTAGTTCCCTGATTCTATTCTTCTATAGTCAAATCACCTGTTATCTTGGTCTTGTTTTCTCATATTTTTGATTAATGGGAAATATTTTCTTCTTCAGAATATAATTTAGATGAAAGAATCAATATTTAACTTTGCAGTTGCTTCTGTTATGCATATTTTAACTAAGGAATTCATTTACATAAATACTTTTATTACTGACTACTTTTATCATCCCTTTCAATGAAAACACAGTTGTTTCTGGCTTTGAAAGGAAAGGGCATTCTTCAGGGGAAGGAAGTGGGAATGAGCAAGATGAGTCAGGGTGGAATTAGGGTCATATAGGAGAGAAAGCAGCATGTCTACTTCCCCAAGGCTGGAGTTCATTTTTCTAGGGCAGCCTTTAAACACCAAAGCTATTCTCTCAACATTGGTTTGTATTTCTGAAAGCTGTCTCTAAGATTCATGGGTTGATCATAATTGTTTGAGTGATTTTTTAAACTTCTAATACTAGAGATAATATTTTTATTGCCAGATATTTTATTACTTCACTCTGTCTCTATTCACATTAGGAAATCTAAGAAAAGATGGTTATGCCTAGGCTAAATTTCTCTTACTCTGCATATTCCCCTTTCATCAAGCTATCTATAAGCTACTTACTTTTTCTCCATATTGGTTACTTTACAAATATCATCCCCAATGAAGGCCCAGGATTTATGAGACCTTAAAGAGGAATGGGCTTTCCCCAAGTTAAGCAGAAGGAAATTAATACATCAAGTTAGAATGTTGGCATAGGATAGTTAATTCAAAAAATCATATATAAATAATAAAGGGCTTGTGGGGTTTATCTGGAAAGTGTAGAGAAGTGTAATTCAATTTGGGATACTAATGACAAAGTATATATTTCTAGATAAATATTGTGTTCATTAGAACTTTATGAGCAAAGTTTCTATCCCAATTTTTTTATTTGTGTTTTAGATTTCCGGATAATCTCCCCATTTTCCTGTTCATTCTCTGTTTGTCACTACTTTTACCTTCAAGTCACTTTCATACATATTTTTTAACATGGGGAATCTATTCCTTTGTCTGCCCAAGACCATTCAGGGTAGCGACCTTCATAAACTTGTTCTAACAGTTGACAGTTGTGTCATTTGCTTGTTTTTCTTGTTTTGACATTTTGCTACTTCTCTCTTAATTCTAATTTAAATGGAGGAAACATTTTTCACCAAGTTAAAATATTTAGTAATGTATATTTTTATAGTCACCTATAAGTTCTAGAGATTTTTATTACTAGAGAGCGTTTTGCACATTTTATGAATTCTTTGTACACAAAATGATTCATGTGTATCATCCTAAACTACTATAAGAATTACTTCATCACATTTTCTTCACTGAAAGGAAGGATTTGGTGATTCCTGAAAGATGAAAGTCTTTTCTCTGAGACAGCAGGTAGGAAACAGAACATGATGTCTTGGGTGCTTAGAAGAGGGAAGATTGGCATAGGAAGCAGGACGTGTAGTTCTCCTAAACTGGCTTTTATGAATGGAAAGAATAGGATATCTAAATATTTCTAGAAAAAATAAAATATTCATTAGTGAATATATGAACTCAGTTAAATACGGATTCCTACAAATAATGCCATTTATCTGCAACTTCCCTTTAGGACCAAAGTTTCTATGTCACCATGGTATCTTGTCTTTATTGGTGTCCTATGTTGTCTTAGTTCTTTCTTGTAAGATTCCCTCAGTGCTTCTGGTCACTCAGAGTTTCCTCATTTCATTAATTACTGGATATTTTCATGGAAATTTCTCTAGAATGGAAAGTATTTTCTCTGTCATGGCAAGGTATTGTCTGAATACATTTCATGATCCTATTTTTTCAGCTGTGAGGCCAATGTTTGCTTGATTTTGTTTAGATGGGTTCCTTTTATAATTTTCATCTTATTTCCTACATTAGTATGTAATTCTATTTGCAATACTAATGACAACGTATACATTTCTAGATAAATATTGTGTTCATTGGAACAATAAACCAACTGACAATCAACAATCTTATTTGTGTTTTAAAAAATCCCATATATTCATTAATTGCCTTAAAATTTACTTTATGGTTGGAAAAAATAACTGGTAAGTCAGTGATGCTTGTGAATTTGGAAGATTGCTTTATTGGGGAAATTAAATTTTGACAAGATATTTTCAGTTTGTTTGTAGACAGTGTATTGTGCTCAGCAGTTATGGAAGTGGCATTCTAGAGAAGATGGCTGTGTAGATACATTACACTTTCTACAAAACCAAGGTAGTATAATGAATACCTCATTTATTCTTACTATCAAATAACAGTCTGCAAAACTAGGGAGCAAATTGACAAATCTAGCCATGTATATTGTATTAGGGTTCTCTCGGGAAACAGAATCAACACGAGAAGTCTTTCAATAATAGGAGATTTTAAAAGAGTCTCTCAGTGACCATGGGGATGCACAAGTCCAGGTTCCACAGGCAGGCTGCAAACCAGGGGCTCCCATGAAAGTCTGATGAAAAGTCCTTGATGAGTTTCTGGGAGAAGTTGGCTGTCCAATGACGAGCTGGGAAATTCTCTCTGAATGTTGAAATCACTTCCCCTTTTAAGGCATTCAACTTATTGGATAAAAGCGTCACCCATTGATGATGTAATCTCCCTGATTGATGCAGATGTAATCAGCCATCCATGCAGTAAACTCATTCGTGATAGAATTCCATAAATGCTCTTATATTATAATTAGCCCAGTGCTTGCTGGAACAAACACCTGGAAACAATTACCTGGCCAAGTTGACACATTAGCTTAAGGATCACAGTCCACTCCTTGTCAACTCAGCAGTCACACACATTACCCTAAACCATAATTAGCTTCTAAGTGAAAACAATAACAGACAAGCATACATATATATTTCCATGTAACAATGTTCAACTCCCCTGCGTACAACTGGAAATGCATTAGTTTCCCACAGAACAGGGTGCAAGTCCTTGGGTAATATTCATGCTTAAACTTGGTATCCTTAAATATTATGACATGGAATTAATACAACTTTTCATAGGATAGGGGAAAAGCCTGGGGAAGAAAACAAGAAATTCATTTTTTGTGCATATACAATCATACTCATAATGAAACAAGGAAAAAGGATTCATGACTATTACAGTCCTCATTTCTGTAACTGGTCACATGGTCAAAGTTCATATTTATCTCTACCTTCTTCCTCTACCCATTTCATGTTCCCTGTACCTTCAGCAAGCACTTCAGCTGGCCGTGGTTCTTTGCCTGGTGGGGTGACCCAAACTTTCATTCCTAAAGATTCTGGGCCATTGTTAGTCCTGTTTGAATTGGTTTGTTGTAGCTTTCCATTGACATTAATCACACGGCATTGGCAGTACTAGGAGATGCCCTAGAGGATCTCCTGCATTCCAGGCAAGCTCTTCTTCACCCCCATTATGTAGATGTAGTCCTATTTGCCCTTGATAGTCAGGATCAACCACCCCAGACAATACAGTAATTCCCTTCTTTGCCTGCTGATTCACACATAAGAGGAGCCCAAAGTGGCCAGGTGGCAGTCTTAACTTCCAGTTCAATGGAATCATTGTTATGTTCCCTGGTGGCAACACTCCTTCTTTTAGGACCTGTAGACCAACAGAGCTTAGGGTTGCAGGGACAGGATGCAAAAATTTTCCTAGATGGTCACTAGGGGTAATAGTGAGTGGTGTCACTCCCATTTCCACTCCTTGATTCCTGGACCCATGGATCCTGGTTATGGGAGAAACAGCACCATAGAGAGGATGTTGATTCAGAGCATACACAGCCTCCTGGAGAACATTTCCCCAGCCCTGCAAGATACCGCAACCTAGTTGGTGTCATAATTGTGCCTTCAAAAGGCCATTCCACTGTTCTATTAATCCAGCTGCTTCAGGGTGATGGGGAACATGATAAGACCAGTGAATTCCATGGGCATATGCCCATTCCTACACATCATTTGCTGTGAAATGGGTTCCTTGATCAGAAGCAATGCTGTGTGGAATGCCATGGCAGTAGATAAGACATTCAGTAAGTCCACGGATGGTAGTTTTGGAAGAAGCATTGCATGCCGGAAATGCAAACCCATAGTCAGAGTTTGTGCCTATTACAGTTAAAACAAATCACTGCCCCTTCCATGGTGGAAGTAGCCCAATATAGTCAACCTGCCACCAGGTAGCAGGCTGGTCACCTCGAGGAATGGTGCCATATTTGGGGCTGAGTGTGGGTCTCTGCTGCTGGCAGATTGGGCATTCAGCAGTGGCTGTAGCCAAGTCAGCCTTGGTGAGGGGAAGTCCATGTTGCTGAGACCATGCATAACCTCCATCCCTACCTCCATGGCCACTTTGTTCATGAGGCCATTGGGCAATGATAGGAGTGGCTGGGGAAAGAGGCTGAGCATTAGCCACAGAGCGGGTCATCTTATCCACTTTATTATTAAACTCTTCCTCTGCTGAAGTCATCCTCTGGTGAGCATTCACGTGGGACACAAATATGTTCATGTTTTTTGCCCACTCAGAAAGGTCTATCCACATAGCTCTTCCCCAGACCTCCTTGTCACCAATTTTCCAATCTTGTTCCTTCCAAGTCTCTGACCATCCAGCCAAACCATTGGCAAAAGCCCATGAATCAGTGTAGAAACACACCTCTGGCCATTTCTTCTTGCAAGTAAAATGAACAACTTTGTGCACTTCTTGAAGTTCTGCTCACTGGGAGGATTTGCCTTCACCACTATCCTTCAAGGATGTCCCAGAAAAGGGCTGCAGTGCCGCAGCTGTCCATTTTCAGGTGGACATCGTGTAGAGCCATCTAAAAACAAGGCCCAAGTTTTCTCATCCTCAGTCAACTGATTGTAAGGGACTCCCCAAGAGGCCAAAGCTGTGGGCTGGGAAAGAGAAGGTAACATGGGAGGGGTGGAGACCATGGGCATTTGGTCTACTTCCTCATGTAACTTACTTGTGCTTTCAGGACCTGCTTGAGCCCTGTCTTGTATATACCACTTCCAATTTATTATGGAGTGCTGCTGTGCATGCCCAACTTTATGGTTTGGTGGGTCAGACAATACCCAACTCATGATAGGCAACTCAAATCTCATGGTAACTTGATGGCTCATAGTTAAGCATTCAGTCTTTACTAAGGCCCAATAGCAAGCCAAAAGCTGCTTCTCAAAAGGGGAGTAGTTAACTGCAGAATATGGCACAGCTTTGTTCCAAAATCCTAAGGGACTGCATTGTGTTTCCCCTATAGGGGTCTGCCAAAGGCTCCAGACAGCATCTCTATTTGCCATTGAAACTTCCAGCACCATTGGATCTGCTGGATCATATGGTCCAAGTGGTAGGGCAGCTTGCACAGCAGCCTGGACCTGTCGCAGGGCTTCCTCTTCTTCCAGTCCCCAATAAAAACTACCAGCATTTCTGGCCACTCGGTAAATGGGCCAGAGTAGCACACCCAAATGAGGAATGTGTTGTCTCCAAAATCCACAGAGGCCAACTAAGCATTGTACCTCTTTTGTGATCATAGGTGGGGCCAGGGGCAACAGCTTATCCTTTATTTTAGAAGGGATATCTCAACAGTCCCCACACCACTGGACACCTAGAAATTTCACTGAGGTGGAATGACCCTGTATTTTTGTTGGATTTATCTCCCATCCTCTCTCACGCAAATACCTTACCAATAAATCTAGAGTCTTTGCTACTTCTTGCTCAGTAGGTCCTATCAACATGATATCAATATAATGGACCAGTGTGATGTCTCATGGGAGGGAGAGATGATCAAGCTCCCTGCTGACAATATTATGACATAGGGCTGGAGAGTTGATATACCCCTGAGGCAAGACTGTGAAGGTATACTACTGGCCTTGCCAGCTGAAAGCAAACTGTTTCTGGTGGTCCTTACTCATGGCAATTGAGAAAAAAGCATTTGCCAGATCAACAGCTACATACAAGGTACCAGGGGAAGTGTTGATTTGCTCAAGCAATGATACCACATCTGGGACAGCAGCTGCAATTGGAGTCACCACAGTCACCACCTGGTTAAGTTTATGATAATCTACTGTCATCCTCCAAGATCCACATGTTTTCTGCACAGGCCAAATAGGAGAGTTGAATGGGGATGTGGTGGGAATCACCACCCCTGCATCCTTCAAATCCTTGATGGTGGCACTAACCTCTGCAATACCTCCAGAAATCAGGTATTGCCTTTGATTTACTATTTTGCTAGGCAGGGGCAGTTGTAGAGGCTTCCACTTGGCTTTTCCAACCATAATACACCTCACTCCACTAGTCAGAAATCCAATGTGGGGATTCTACCAGTTACTGAGTATGTCTATTCAAATATGCATTCTGGAACTGAAGAAATAACCACAGAATGTGTCCGGGGTCCCACTGGACCCACTGTGAGATAGACCTGAGCTAAAACTCCATCAATCTCCTGACATCCATAAGCCCCACTCTGACTGGTGGACCACAGTGACGTTTTGGGTCTCCTGGAATTGATGTCACTTCTGAGCCAGTGTCTAATAATCCCCAAAATGTCTGATCATTTCCTTTTCCCCAATGCACAGGTACTCTGGCAAAAGGCCATAGGTCTCCCTGAGGAAAGGTGGGAGGAAATTGAATAGTGTAAATTTATGGCAGTTTAACAGGCTCCTTCCCCAAGCAAACCTGGCCTTCTCATTCAAGGGGCTCTGGGTCTGTAAACTGTCTCAAGTCTGGGAATTGATTAAGGGGCCATGATTCTCTGCATCTGTAATTTAAGTTAGGATTTTCTTCACTTGACCTAGAACTCTTCTGCTTATACGGATCCAGAAGAAATTTCAGAGACTGCCCATGTATTTCATTTTTAGGTACCCCATGATCGATTAGCCAACGCCGTAACTCCATACGACTCAGACTTTTCTGTGTGCTGTTTTGAATCTGTCTTTCATTGCAGTAGCCACGCCCATCTTACCTTTGGCGATTAACTGCTGATACTAGACTTTTACCGGGCTGAGATCCGATCATCCCCATAATGTTTAAGGATTCCAATTACATCACAGCTCCCCCCACACTGTAATATCTGGACTGCAGAGAAGAGCAACCACAGATCTCTTCAGAGAAGATGGAGTTAGTCTTACAAATTTATTCCCCACAGTCCTGGTTAAAGGTGTGTCCTCTGGACATTCCTGGGGTGGGTGGACAGGTCTCAAATGGTAAATCCCTTCTAGCATTCCAATCTCTCTAAGCCTTTGAATTCCCTCATCTACTGTATACCACGGTAAATCAGGCATTTCAACATCAGACATGCTAGGTCATCGTTTGGTCCATGCTTCAGTCAGCCACCCAAAGAAACTGTTAGAGCCCTTTTTAACCCCTCAAACTACAGCGTTGAATCCAGAATTTCTGCTTAGTGGGCCCATAACAAAATTCAGCCTGATCCAACTTTATATTCCTTCCACCATTATCCCATACCCTTGGTATCCATTCCCACACATATTCCCCTGATTTCTGTCTATATAAGTTGGAAAACTCATGCAGTTCTTTCAGAGTATAGCATACTTCCTCATGGGTCACACTTTGTATTTCATCTTTGGGGGATTGTTGTGATTTTAGTCTAGTAATGGGTCTCAAACTCAAGAGAGGTGGGGGGTGTGGGTAAGGAGAAGGACTAGAGATGTCTTGCAGGCTACTGATTTGACGGCATTCTTTTGCATTTTCTTCTGGTGAGACAGGATTAATCTCTTCAGGAAGGGGTTGGAAGACAGATTCCTCAGGGCAGTCTGGAAGTTGGGCAGTGCATGCTGGAGATTGGCTGGTACCTGCCTCGTGCCTGGGAGGAGGTCCAGACTCTCTTTGGCAAGGTGGAGGCTGGGCAGTGCATGCTGGAATTAGGCTGGTACCTGCCTCATGGCTGGGAGGAGGTCCAGACTCCTTGGAGCAGGACAGAGGCTGCACAGTGCATGCTTCCATTTGGCTTGTACTTACCTCAGGGCTGGAAGGAAGTCCAGACTCCCTGGGGCAGGATGGAGGCTGGAGGATAAAAGGTTGAAAAGGTGTGGTCTCCACAGGGCAGGCCATCACAGGTTTATCGGGTAAAGTCTCAGCAGAATTTAGGATTCCAGTGTCCCCACCAATATTATCATCATCCCATATGTCTCTGTCCCAATCCTTGGGGTTCCACTCCTTTCTAATCTATGCCTTCACTTTAATTGCAGAAACCCTGTGAGGTTGAGGTTTTAATTTCCTCTATAATTCTGCTACTCATACAATGAGAGTCTGGGTTTGAGTCTCAGATATCTCAAGTCTGAGGCTACAGGAGACCAGATTTTCTTTCAAGGCACATGTAGAAACTTTTGTATCATTCGTGCAGCATTTAAGTTTTAAATTTGAAGACTTTAGCTCATTTCTTTCTTTTGTAACTGTATCCAGAGTATCTAGGAGGAGCCAGCCAACATCATTATACTTTTTGACTCCATAAAATTCTGCTAAGGTGTTGAAATCACTCTCACCCAGATCCTTGCTTCTTATAAGCATGGAAGTCAGGGAATCCAGTGATGCTATTTTATGTATCTCTATGGCCAGCTCAAGCCATGGACTGTTAGCATCCTCTTCATTATTGGAAAGGGAGTCATTAGTACCCCTGAGTCCAATTAGAGTAAAGAGCCAATTCCAAAACTCCCAGAATCACCTCAGGCATCCCATGTTTAAGACTCTGTTCCTTAAGAACCATTTCCGGTACCAAGGTGTATTAGTCAGGGTTCTCTCAGTAAACAGAATCAACAGGAGATATCTGTCAATAATATGAGATTTTAAAAGAGTCTCCCATATGACCGTGGGGATGCACAAGTCCAGGTTTCACAGGCAGGCTGCAAACCAGGGGCTCCAGTGAAAGTCTGATGAAAGGTCCTTGATGAGTTTATGGGAGAAGTTGCCTGTCCAACGATGAGCTGGGAAATTCTCTCTGAATGTTGAAATCACTTCCCCTTTTAAGGCATTCACCTGATTGGATAAAAGCATCACCCGTGAATCATGTAATCTCCCTGATTGATGCTGATGTAATCAGCCATCCATGCAGTAAACTCACTGGTGATCAAAGTCCATAAATGCTCTTGTATTACAATTAACCCAGTGCTTGATGGAACAAACACCTGGAAACAATTACGTGGCTGAGTTGACACATTAGCTTAACCATCACATATATTATTTAATTTTTGTTTTCACTGATCTAAAAGTGTTACATAGCTTTGTATCACTTTTTGGCATTACAAACCTTAGTTATAGTTGTACTCAATTCCATTAAGTCATAGTTTGAAGTGAATTTTTCCCATGTGTCATTTTTTCCCCTTGTAACTGTATCCACAAACAGAAAAAGGCATGTATAACTTTCTAAAATAAGTACATCAGTGCGCAGCCAAGCTCTAGCCCTCTTCTGCCTTTTTAACACTTGGATGTGGGGATAATTACAAAAATTCTCTGTACATTACATTTGTTTCTTCACATGACAAGAAAGGAAAAGGATGAGATCACTGTCTTTAAATGCCCTATTTGGAAAAAAGAGAACAAGGACAGTGCTCTTTAAACTACTGAAATTCAATATGTAAAACTGATAGTATCAGAGAATCTGTGATTGGAGGCAAGCCTAGGCCATGAACACCTAGCCTCCACGATATCCTGTATGTTAGTTGCTCTCTGGAGAATATTATCTGATGCTCAATGGATTTTCTCCCTTTGGCCATGTTTTCTTTCTATCCAAACTATGGAGTCATGTCAGTATGTCATCTGCAATAAAATGAGGAAGATAATATTTACTCTTCATACTTTTATCTAAATTCACCATACCTTGATTTAATACTAGAAGATGCATACATAACAAAGTTGGCAAAAGTCATATATATATATATATATATTTCATTCTAACTGCTGACATGTTTCTAGCTCACTTTCATTATTTCTTTAGATTCCCAAGATACCTTCACACTAGTTCTAACTTGGACATTCTTGCCTTTTCTGTTAATGAATAGTGTCCTCTTTCAGAAGAGTGTTATAATATAACAATAGATTTCTACAACTGGGCTTTTGATTACAAAGATTCCCATTTATTCAAAGTAGTTAGAAGAATTTATTTAAAAGGTTGTCATGATTTGCAGGAGAAAGGAGGAAGTGACATAAAGGTTACAAATTAGATGAACAGATAAATTTTTACAGTTTTCAAAGTTTTCAATCATTTTCTTCTAATAGAATTTTAAAACTATACTGTAAAAATATCTAATATTTGAATTTTAATAGTGATCATGGACTTATTAAAACCCATTGATAAGAAAGGTGGCATGATGGCAGCAGAGTATGGAGTCCCAAGAGTCAGTTCATCCTACAGTGCTATTAACAAACAGCCAGAGAAATCTAAATCACTGCTTTGGGAGACACAGGGGACTAGAAAAACATCCTACAAAATCCTTGGAAGAATGGAAGGAAGAGACTGCCCATCTGAAGTGAAGATTATTGAGTAGTGCACTCTATACTGTGGAGGCTGGTGCCCATCCCATGTTGGCAGTGCAAGCTGCCTTGGAATCTATTCCCTGGCTGGAGATGGAATCTCTATTTCCCTCAAACAGGGGAACAAGAGATGGTAAGGCACAGATTTCAGCTCCTGATTGGTAAATTCAATTGGCTAAAGAGCAATCCTAAGAATAGCTAAAGTTTGAAACTCTACAAGTCAAAAAGAGGCTGGTAGCCTCCATTTTAATTCCATTCCTGGCATAAGGGGAAGCAGGACTGATTGAAAATCAAAGTGAAGGTAGAGTCTGGCTTCTTTCCACCTAGGCCAGATTGCAGCTTAAGCCGAGGCTCCAGCCCTACCTCCAGCAGGAAAGAAGTTGCGGGGACATGTACCAGCCTCTCTGGGCAACTGCAGACACTTTCAGCATGCATGAACTAGATTATTAGACACATCTGTGGCACCATCCCCACCTCTGACAGAGGAAGAGGAGAGACCAATCTCCCTCTCCCTCTCAGGGCAACTGCAGCCACCTTTGGCCTTCATGAACTAGATTATTGGACATATTGAGGCTCCATCCCTATACCCAATAGGATAGGAGGGGGCAGGATTTCTCCAGCCTCATGGAAACTACAGGTACATTTAGCCTGCATGGCCCAGGTTGAACACATCACTGGCACCATCCCTGTCCCTGACAGTTCAGGAGGAAGGATAGGGCAGTCCCACCCTCTCTGGGCAACTGCAGTCACTTTCAGCCCACATAGACTATAATTGTGGCCAACCCTGTTGATATGTCTTCACCCTCAATAAGTTAGGAGGAGGTGGTGTCTCCTCAACCTCTTTGGACAACTGCAGGTATTTTTGGCCAACATAGACTAGAGTGTTGGGCAATCCTGTAGTTCCATCCTCACTCCTGACACAGCAGAAGGGACAGTGATCCCTTAGCCTCTCTGGGCAACTTCAGCCACTGTCAGCCTGCATTCCATCCTCACCCCTGATGGCAGGAGTTGGGCTGTGCTCCCTCACCTTCACTGGTAAATTGCAGCTGCTTTTGGCACACATGAACTAAATTGTTGAGCACAATTGAGGTGCAATTCCCACCCTGGCAGAGGAGAGGGGTGTCCAGTGCTTCATCTGTCTACCTGGGCAACTGCAGTCAGTTTGACTTGCATAGCTTAGTTTTCTGCATGCACCTGCAGCTCCATCCTTTCCTGAGGAAGAGTAGGAAGTGGTCTGAAGCTTCATCACACTGAGCAACTACATATACTCTTGGCCTGAATGGATTATTGAAAAAGGCTGTGGCTTTGTCACCACCCTTGGCATGGGAGAGAGGTGGGATACTCTTTATCAATTCCTGGAGCAAAGTGGGCACCTTCAGCCTCCATGGCTTACAGTAACAACCACATCTTTGACTCCTATATTGCAACCAGCAAGGGAGAAAGGGTAGGAAACAAATGAAAGACAGCTAAAAAATTCAGATTGGCCAAAAACAATACACTAGAAATTTCCAAAATAATTGAACCAAGTACCAAAGAAGGGCTGTAAACAAAGCCAATCAAACAGCACTAGACTAAAAAGAGAAAAGAGACCAAGAATTAAAACATCTAGTAAATAAGATGCTGAAACACCAACAAAAAATTACAATCTGTACAAAGAAACAGGAAGATATGGCACACTCAAAGGAACAAACTAAGCCTGCATATAACATAAAGGAGTTGAGACAACTAATCATAGATGTTCACACAAATCTCCTTAGTAAATTCAGTGAGATGGCTAAAAAAATTAAGAACATTAAGAAGACACTGGGTGAACACAAATAATTTGAAGGCATGTGTAGAAAAATAAATCTTATGGGAATGAAAGTCACAAAAATAAAACAAAAATTACACTGCAGGCATATAAAAGCAGATTTGAAGAGGCAGAAGAAAGGATCAGTGCACTTGAAGACAGGGCCTCTGAAAGTGAACATACAAACGAAGAAATTTAGAAAAGAATGAAAAAAATTGAACAGGTCATAGGGAAAGGAATGACAGCAAAAGATATGCAAACATGTATCATTGGTGTTCCAGAATAAGAATAGAAGGGAAAAGGGACAGAAGGAATATTTGAAGAAATAATTGTAGAAAATTTCCCAAACCTGTTGAAAAACATAGATATCCATATCCAAGAAGCACAACATACTCCCATCTTAATGAATCCAAATAGACCTACTCTGAGACACATACTAATCAGAATGTCAAATGTCCAATATAAAGAGAGAATCCTGAGAACAGCAAAAGAAGATATTCATCACATAGAGGAGATACCCAATAAGATTAAGTACTGTTTCTCATAAGAAACCACAGAGGAAAGAAAGTAGTGACTTGATATATTTAATATACTGCCAGAGAAAAACTGCTAACCAGAATCTTATGTCTAGCAAGATTGTCTTTCAAAACAGTGCTAGTTTAGAATATGCAGAGATAAACAGAAAATGAGAGCATGTGTAACAAAAGACTGGCTTTGCAGGAAATATTATTGGGAGTGTCACAGTCTGGGCAGATAAGCTTGGAAGAGAGTCTAGAAATGAAGATTATATCACTAAAAGTAACTAAATTGTTAAAAGAGAGGTGAAAACAGGATGTGAAAAATGAATCCCAAATATCAAAATGGGTGAAGTAAGACCTGCCTTTACAAAAATAATATTGAATGTTAATGGATTAAATGCCCCAATCAAAAGACACAGACTGGTAGAATGAATAAGAAAATACAAGCTATCTATATGCTGTCTACAAGAGACTCACCTTAGACCTAAGGATACAAATAGATTGAAAGGGAAAGCCTGGAAAAAGATATTCCATGCATACAGTAATCCCCCCCAAAAAAGCTAGAGTATTTATACTTACATTGGGTGAAACAGACATTTAAGGCAAAGCTGTTATTAGAGACAAGGAATACCATTATATATTAATAAAAGGAGCAATTCATCAGGAAGAAATAACAATCATAAGTGTATATGCACATAACCAGGGTGCCCCAAATTACATGAGGGAAACAATGACAAAGATGAAGGAAGAAATCAACATCACTACAGTAATTGTTGGAGATTTCAATACATGACTCTCCACATTGGATAGATCATCTGAGCAGAGGATCAATAGGGAGACAGAGAGCTGGAATAAAATGATACATGATCAAACCTAATAGACATATAGAGAACATTGCACCCCAAGACAGCAGGATATACCTTTTTTCTCTAGCACTCAGGGATCTTTCACCAGGGTATACTATATGTTGGATCAAAAAGCAGATATCAATAAATTGAAAAAGATCAAAAATATACAGAACACTTTCTCTAGCTACTAGAAAATGCAAATCAAAACTACAATGAGGGAAGTGGATGTGGCTCAAGCAATTCGGCTCCTCTCTACCATATGGGAGGCCATGAGTTCAGTTGCTGGAGCCACCTGGTGAGGGCAAGCTGGCCTACACCTGTGGAGATCTGATGGCCTATGCCCCAACCTGCAGAAGTCTTATGGCCCACACCCACACCCATGGAGAGCTGATGGCCCATGCCCACAGAGAACTGGCACAGAAAGATGACACAACAAGGGGAGACAAACAGACACAGAGGAAATGCAGTGAATGGAGAAAGAGAGCAGACAGCAAGCACAAGCAGCAAGGGGGGAATAAATAAATAAAAACAAATTAATAAAAACTATGAGATATCACCTCAGACTTCATAGAAGGACCACTAATAAATAAAAAATAGGAAGCAACAAGTGCTGGAGACGATGTGGATAAACAGGAACACTCCATCACTGTTGGTGGGAATATAGAATGGTCCAGACCCTGTGAAAGACACAGAAAGTGAAATATAGAACTGCCATAAGATCCAGCAAACCCTCCACTAGGAATATATTCAGGAGAATTGAAAACAGGGACATGGACAGACATTTGCACACTGATGTTCATAGCTCCATTATCTACAATTGTCAAAAGATGGAAACAACACAAGTATCCATCAACCAATGAATGAATAAATAAAATGTGACATATACATATGATGGAATACTATGCTGCTGTAAGAAGAAATGAATTTGGGACACATGACAAGGATGAACCTTGAGGACATAATGTTAAGCAAATGTATATTGTATGGTCTCACAACATGAGCTAAATAACATGAATAAACACATGGAGTTAAAACCTGGAGTATAGGTTACTAGGAGACAGGATGAGGACTGAGAAGGTGTACCAATGCTTAATATATATAGAATTTTTAATTAGTTTGACTGTAAAAGTGTGGAAATGGATAGAATTGATCATGGCACATTATAGTATGTATAATTTATGTGGCTGGTTTATAAATGAGGGTGTGGCTGAAAAGAGCAGTCTAGGGATGTAAATGTCAATTGAAAGAAAGCTAGAGAATAATCTAGGGACTGGGTAACATACTGAAGCTGGAGGTAAATAAGGATTGTGATTAATAATACAAATACAAGAATGTTCTTCTATGAACTAGAACAAATGTATGTCATTATTACAAGGTGGTAAGAAAGAATACAGTGATGCATGGGAAAAACAATTAATGTAACTTTTTGACTGTTAAAATTGTTAACAGCAATATTGTGATATTCTTGCATCAATGTCAACAAAGGTAATATATCAATGCTAAGGGTCAATATTAAAGGGTATGAAATTTTTTTCTTTTTATCTAAGGAAAACATTCAAAGTTTACTTGGCAATGACTACACAAGTCTGTGATGAAAGTGAGAGCCACTGAGTGTACACATTAGATAGAATGTACAAGGCATAATACTATACAACACAGTAAACCGTGTGGTGGAGGATGGATTGTAGATAACACTACAACTATAAGAGCATTCTCTCATGAACTATAACAAATGTACAACACTATGAATAGTGTTAATAATAGCGCATGTATGGAAAAAATATACCGACTGTATGTTATGGAGCATAGCTACTGGTAATAGTCTGATCATGTTCTTTCATAATCTGTAACAAATGTCCCACAACAATGTAAGGTGCTGGTGGAAGGGTGATGTATGGGAATTCTAAATATTATGCATGAAAGTTTTGTAAGTTCACAACCCCTCTCATAAAAATTTTTAAAAAAGAAATGCCCCAAGGAAAAAAATCCAGGGATATGCATACAAATTAGTTTAAAAGTTGTCTTCAATATTTCATCATATGCATTTGTGTTTTACCAATTTCTTTTGTTTAATCCATTCACAAAATCACCTGGTCCCTAAATTTCCCTTATTGGTAAAGTGAATATCATGATAAATAACTGAGTCATGGAATAAGTTCTCATTTGGCGAATTGCACAGACCTTACAGTCTCAGGAAAAGGATTTCTTCATTAAGGAATGGTGGTATTCCCAAGAGGAAATTGAGAGACAAACAGAAACCTAAGAAAATTGTGGAAACTAGAAATGTGAGAATGGGAAAATATATGTGACCTCCAAACCATTGTGTTGGAATCTCCAGTTTCTTAAGAGTATATAATAGAGAATTTACTGAAAGAGTTGATTGGAGTCCCCAATTCATGGCTAAGATGGGCATAAATTAAAAATATGTTGTGGAAAATCACAAAATCAGAGTATGCATTTTAAAAATAAAAATATTTAATTATTAAAATTGTTTAATAATGAATTTTTGGCACACAGTAAATCGCTTCTCTTAAAACTGCCTTTTAGCATGTGGGATTGTGTTCTGCACCAACCACTTCTACCCCAAATGGAAGAAGAGACAGCCAGAAATGACCTTGGCACAACTCTGGGTACCTATGTTGGGGAAAAACAATCAATAGCCAGTCTTTTTTAACACTTTTTTTTAAATAAATTTGGCCACTTGTTTAACTGAGAATGCACAGTCACTGTGGCCAATTCTGATTGGTTTGGGAGGGAGAATACAGGAAACAGAAGAGCAACCACTAAGATATCCATATAAGATAAATTGAAAGATATTTAGGACAATTTTACTGTGTCTTTAAATACAAACCAAACTATTCTTTATGATAATTTGAATAATTGCATAAAAGAAGGTGTCAATACAAAATATGCAATCTGAGTTTCAGCATATAAGCATTCTCTTTCATTACACTTTTTAGTTCCTCAATGGACAGGGAGAAACTTGTGAATGATTAAGGAGAAAAATGGCAAAATTAGAAAATAAGGAGAGATTTTATATATGGTGCCTAATTGGATAGACTATTCATTTCATATGCATTCTATTTAATAGAATATTTATGAATCTTCATGTTTCCTAAAGGATAGTGTGTGTTTTGAGAGAAAATAGCAGAGTAATATTGATTGTCAAGATTTTTTAGTGTTCTATAAAATTGGCTGGGGGCCATTATATTGATATTCTTATGATGCAACCCCATAAAATTCTATTTCATTACAATGGGAAAACAATTTTTGAATGTGTGTGTTGTCATCCAGCAAAAAAAATGTGTTTCCATTCACCAATCACAAGGACATGAATTGTGCCATCAACCAGAATGAGCTTTAAAATCTGGTAGAATATATGGCCTTGCATTTTTAGTCAAATTTTTATACTGGCTAAATGATAAAAATTCATTTAAACTTCAGTTGAAGAAGATTATAGGAATAAATATCAGCCTGGAGGAATAGTTATACTTTACATGACTTTAAGAGAATTTGCTTCTCACAAATCCTCATTTTATACCTCTAATCCAAATAAGAAGCACCAGTCAACAGAAACAAAATGAATTTGTTACACTTTCAGATTATATGAAATGTAAAAGATAATGTGGAAAGAGACATTCTGAGTGAGGCCTGTCCTATCCTGAGACCCACAAATAAACCCTGTGTTTAGGAGTAGGTATGTTAGTTTGGCTACTAAAGTGAGATAATAAATATGGGCTCAATTCTTTCTCAGGGGTGCCTGGAGATAAGGGACTTTCCCTAGCAGATGGTGGCCTATTGGAACATTCCTTCCCGTTTTGCCCAAAGCATTGTGTAAACATTCGCTGTAGACTGCTTGGCCAAGTATGTGCATTATTTTATAGCAGCTGGCCCACTCCTCTGCTTACATCTGTTCCTGATGGGGAGGGAGCCAGGTACCTTGCCTACCTTACATGAGAGGGGTTTATATGAACCACCTTTCTGCATCAGCTGTGAAGTCAGACACACTGGTCGTGGGGGATCAGATCTCACTAGTGAAGCTGACCTTACTTTTTCCTTTCTGAATTAATATTGTTCCATCCAGTTCCTGTGTAAGACATGTGTTTCCTTGATGATCCTGGCATCTGCATGAACTCTTGATTCTCCATGTGGTGAGACTCCTCCCTTATAGGTAGAAATTGATGTCTTGTCCAACAATTTGTATGGCAACAAAGCACTCCATAGCTGGTGGAGGTGTAAGGATTCATGAATTCAGTCATCCCAGGGTGGGACCAGCTCCCTGGTGGGTAATTCACTGACCAGGGTGCTGGTCTCCCTCTGACTGCATGAGCACAAGTGAGATGTAAGTAATATCCATGTGAACACAAAATATGTTGTGGATAAGGGCAGAGAGGCAAGAGGTGAATCCTAGAGAGACTAGGGAAATTATGCCCAGGCTGCTGGACACCTTCTGACCCACAAAGTGTTTCAATGGTTGAAATGACTCCCAAGGGGAATTTGGGTCCCTATGCAGGGAGCTCCACTGAATGAAGGCTGTTTTCAAGTCCAAATTTATACTTACTCAAAACAGAAGCATCTCAGCATTGCTTACAATGAAACCATTGAAATATTTTCCTGAAAATTAAATACATTAGTGAAAAGACAGATATGGGCAAAAGACAGGGGAATTTCATGTGGATTCTTTAGCATATCTGCTCAGATTCAGATGTCTCCTAGGGAAGCTAACCACTGATACCTGACTGAAATGTATTTTTGCCTGGTGGAGCAAGACAACCAACAGGACAGGGATGGAGACAAACACATGCTGTTCAGTCTGGAAGGCTAAGAGCATGAGAGTGATTTGTACAACCGTGGATGATGGCTCAAAAGTAAACCCCAGGGGAGCACATGTGGCTCAAGCAATTGGGTACCCACTTCCCACATGGGAGGTCCTGGGTTCAGTTCCCAGTGTCTCCTAAAGAGGATGAGCAGACACCACAAAAAGCAGATGCTACAATGAGCAGATGCTACAATCAGCATACAACACCACCAGCAGGGAGTAGAACTGGCTCAATTTGTTTCAGCATTCACCTCCTCACATGGGTGGTCCCAGGTCCAGTTCTGTGTGCCTCCTAAAGAAGATGAGCAGATAATAAGCAGACAGATGAGGGAGTCATCTCAGGGGGAATAGAAACTTTTAAAATTTAAAAAAATGATTGCATTAAATGTATATTTAGGAGCAGGACAGTGATATGCCCAACTGTGGGTGATGGCTGAAAAATTAAATCCCAGGGGACAAGATGTGGCTCAAGATATTGGGTGCCTGTCTGCCACATGGGAGGTCCTTGGTTCAGTTCCCAGTGCATCCTAAAGAAGATGAGCAGACAAAACAAGAAGATACCACAACAAGCAAGATGCCCTGATGAGCAGACAGTGCAACAAGCAGGCACCACAATGAACAGATGCCACAACCAGCAGACAATGCAACCAGCAGGGAGCAGAAGTGGTTCAAGTGGTTGGGCACTAGCCTCCCTCATGGGAGGTTCCAGACTCAGTTCCTCGTGTCTCCTAAAGAAGACAAGCAATGAGCAGACAGATGATGGAGCCTTTGGGGGGGGGGGGCAATAAAAATTTTTAAAAACATAAAAAAATTATTGCATTAAATGTTTATTTTTTTTTTTAAATTAAATCCCCTGAAGACTGTACATGAGGCCATAATTGCCTTTCAAGTAAAGACATGTGGCTTCATCATCCCAATCCTGGTCAGGATGTTGAGACAGTCCTACCTTGTTTGGCATTTAAGCATCAATAAAATGAGGGCCTGCCCAGGATATCACCCCCATAACCTTTCTTTTATCTTCAGGAACATTAGTGGGTGAAGTAGTAGAAAAGATCCACCTCAAGTCCTTGCTTTGAGGAATAATTAGCAATACAGCATCAGTCATTTTCATTGAGGTGGCCCAGAAAATAGAACTCAGCAATTGGAAGTTGTGCCAGAAAGGCCATAAAAGGAACACAAAGAACAACCAAGGAGAGACAAAAGAGGGAAGCGGGTAAGCCCACCCACTTGCTTTTGTCACCAAAGCAGGTGAGAGACAAGGAAGAATTGGAAGGGTTCCCAGTAGAAAAGCTGCCTTAGTTATAGGGCAGAAGGTGTTCTAAGTAAGAAATTAAGACCCTGTTACACTGCATAAAAGAATAGGAGGAAGAAGGCCTGGAAAGGTTTACAACTGCAGAGCCGCCCAACAAGCACTAGATGCAGCCTGGGAAAGAGGAACAAATGGGTTGCTAAGGCCACCTTGTGCATGGTCCAGGATGGTAAGAAAGACAAATCTGGTGGTGAGCATGATGACTTGGATAGGAAGGATGCTCCCCACTACATGTATCCTCATCTTACTCATTCAAAAAGAATGCTTAGGGAAGGAGACAAGGAAACTAGGTCCCTGCCAGGGATCAGAAGCCCTATGTTCCCATTAGGGTGGATGGGGAAAGGGGGTTTCAAACCATCATGGGTCTCTTAGATACAGGTGCATAAGTGGTGAAATCACAGGCCTCTTTAGAGAAAGCAATAAAGTGAATGACAAAAGTCATTCCTACAGATGATATTGCTTTTTTCATAGAGGAGATGAATTTGTCATACAAAAAACAATTAAAGACACATATTCTGGATATGGGACAGCTATTTTCATATATAATGTGGCAGCTGGCACCACTGCTGTAGATGTGGAGAAACATACCTGGAAAGTGTTCAGATATCTGACTAGACTCCAGTCAGATCTAGGATCCTGATATACAGCACCAGTGGCACAGCAAAAGGCATACTTCCTCCCAGCAGTAAAGAGGTGAGAAGACACTGGAACAGAAAATCAAATAGCAGCTACATAAAGGTCATCAGATAGATCTTATTGGGTGTTGACCCCATCTAAAGGTATTTGTGCACTGAAGACTTAACTGTAAGAAAAAAAGGTTCTGGAATGTATGTTGGGAAATATTCACTTTTTGACAGAGTGAAGGTTCAAGTAATTCCCTGTTTAGGCTACAAATGCAAAATCCCAATCTCAATATACCCAACTACTCGTTCTATTCTCCTACTGGAATTCCCTCCCCCAGGGTAGTTTGTGCCTTGAGCTGTAGTTGTATTATGGGAAAGCCCCCTGTTTCCAAATTGGAAGTGAAGCAGTTTCCTTCCTATGAAAAATTGGACATCCTGAAAATTGAACACTGCACACTGGCATTCTGGAGACTGAACAATCCCTATGCCTTCAATGTTTTTTCATGGACTGGTTTGGTGTGGTCTCTATGTTCTTGTTGGCAAAAGTCTTTTGCAATAAAATACTAAATGTATGGAATGACACAATGACAGATTCTGGACTCTGGGAAATTCTCTGGGCAATGAAAACACAGTTCTCTATGACTGATGTCTTTTATATTATTTAAAAGATTTCTTTTTCAATTCCTTTCTAAATATTTATGGTAATATGAAATTGTATTTGAAGAGGAATATTTATGAACCATAAGGCTTTATTTCTAATGTATATTTCTTTTTCCATGTTTGTTTTCACCCTTGCCATTAATATATAATACTAAGATAATAGTTAAGAATCATAATTTTGTGTTCTAAGAGTTTGAGTTAACATTCAAAGTTATATTCTGATTGATTCATATCTATGTTTAGAACTGTATAAAAACAAAACTAGAATTTGGCCAATGTATTAGATTGTCAGCAAAAATATTTTTTGCTTACATATATGAAATTACTAATCTATTGACTTAATTTCACTTCATATTACTTCTAAAAGAATTCATCATTCAGTATACCCAGGTTAATTCATAACTCTACATTTTTATGATACATAACTTCAATTGTAGGTCTTCTTCAAAATTCTTGACTCTGATGAATTGTGTGCTAAAGGGTCCATGTAAAGATTTTTTTTCGCACTATGAATTTTCTGATGTGAAATCCAGCTGAAAATTTTCCTTAATTCACGTTACAACTGTTGTTTTCTCAACATAAGAATATTATTGCTAGGGAATAAGTGGTAACTGAAGACATGCTTTCATTCATGAAACTAATAAATATTTAATACAATGTGAATTCTCACTTTCCCTATAAGAGTTGCCATATGAATAAATGACTTTGTGCTATTTTTCATAAATAACATCTCCAGCATGAATTATCCTCTGGTTAAGACTTGTCTATTAGCTGGAACAGTGGATGAAGACTCTCCCATTTTTATTGCATTTATATTTTGAGTACACATGTTGTAAATCATCAGACCATCTCCTAAAGGCTTTCCTGTATAGGTAGGATATTGATTTTCTACAGGATGAATTAGCTTAAATTGATGAAGTAGTCACAATGAGAAAAAGTTCTACCAGATTAATTACAAAGTGTTTATTCAATGTTTGACTTCTCTAGTATGTGAAATGTTAACTCAAGGGCTGAAAGCTCTTTCATATACAAAACATTTATATTGAGTTTTCTCATCTAATCTAAGGTCAGAACATTGACTAAAACCTTTCATATACAAGGCATTCACAGGGTTTCTCTCCTGTGTGAGTTCTCTCATGTTGTCTCAGGGCAGAATATTGAGTGAAAGCTTTTCCATATAGATGGCTTTCACATAGTTTCTCCATGATGTCAGTCCCATTGTACTATGTAAGTCCAGAGCATTGAATAAATGATTTATCAATTAGATGGCATTGATATGATTAACTTTTTTGGGAAATTAATTTTTGTAGATTATAAGATGACTGGCCACTGAGGGCTTTTCCAAATAGATTGCTGCAGTAGGGTTTCTTTGTCTTGTGAATTAACACATGTTGAGTCACTCTGGATCTGTCAGTAAAATCTTCTGGCAATTGACTACATGTAATGAAATTCTTGTGAGTATGAGATTTCTGCCCCTGGGAAGGAGGTTACAGACCATAAAATATGTCTCCATAAAAATCAAGTCATATTTATATGAATTCTACACTAATCATTCAGTGACACACTTTAATTAAAATATTTCCCAGGGTAGTTACATAACATGTTATTGTACTGCATGAACAGAGATACTTTCTTTTATAGTATCACACCTGCAGAGTACTCTCATTAGTTTTGAAGACTGTATAATGTTTCAAAGATTAAGTATATGAGTCATGTTTATGCAATTATCTTTTTATAAAAAATTCCCATGTTATACTTTGAGTTCAAGTTAATTTTTCCCTGAATTCATACTGTCACAAACTTTTTCTGGATTTGCATGTAAAACCAACTTATTTACAGTTAAATGATTGGACTGAATTTCTAATTTATTCCACTCCCAGGTATCTACTTGGAATACCAGCATTCACACCCCAAAACTTAAAATGACATGATGGTAGATGTGTGTTTTCTGCAACTATAGTGCATGGATAGCATTTCTTGTTTTATTAAGACAAGTTTCCCTGCCTGAAACAACTGAAAAAGAATGAATTCCAAGATTAGCATTAGGGAAATTAAAATGTTGAAAAGCCTCACATGGTGCTTTAATTGTTTCAAATATGACACATACCTGGCAAAGAATATCAAATAAAGGAATACTTTGTACTTATAAAACAGTGACAATTAGAATATATTGTTAAGATTGAAATACAAGAAAAATTATTAAAAAGATTTTATGTTGGGGAAATATAAAGAGGAAAAACCACCTAAGAGGAAGATCAAGAGAAGAGCCATTAATTTGAAGCTTAAAATCAATAGTACATAAATATCAATTTCCCCAAAGCCATAGACACTTGAATATAAATTAATATGTGAGTGGAATAATAACCATACCTGAGGAAATTTTCACCAATATCAACAACTACGTTTCAAAAAATATAACTCACTTAAGGAAATCTGGGGTTATTTTCAAGAACCTTATCATTCAGTGAACAGGCTCCTCCTTTCCATGAAACACAGATTCCTAGAATTCACCTGAATTCTGGTTTTGGAAAAATCCAAGTCCTTCTCTTCAAAATTTCCCTCATTGCTCCAAATGAGTATGTCCATCAAATTGGCAGACCAGATTCCTGGTTGTGGTAAAAATTCATGGAATCTTGAATTCTGATCAGTTCACTGCATTATCAAGCCCAGAGAAGGTAACTCTTTTTAATTCATAGTCTGCTTAAGCAAATACGTGAAAAGAGTTGGCTTTAACAATTAAAATTTATTAGGTTTTGCTTTTGGGACAGGAAAATGTCCAAATCATGGCAAATCAAGGCAATTCTTCCACCCAAAGACTGTGGCATTCTGGGTGCTGGCTTCTGGTGACCCTTGGCTCAATAGCTTGTCACATTGCAAGGCACATGGCAGTGTCTCCTTGCCTCTTCATTCTCTTCTGCATTTCACTGATTTCAGCATCTTCTTATGAATTTCTCTCTATGTCTGAATTTTATTCTGTTATAGAATTCTACAGTATTAGGATCGAGTCCCACCCTGAATGATGTAGGACACACTTATCTGAAGTAACTACATCTCCTACTTAAAATGGGTTTACACCCACAGGAATGGAAGAGACTTAAGAACTTTTTTTTCAGCAGTTCAGTTTTTACAGTCTTGTAAAAAACTTGCAAGTTTTGCCTGTAGCACAAAGAGGTCCAAACTCTCAGAAAGACTTTCCACAGGTCTTTCCTAGATAACTGCATCTCTAATCTTGACTGTATAAAATGTGACAATTAGGATTCTCTGGGGACTTCCTTAACAAAAGTTCAGAATTTTTCAAACCATCAATTTCTGGTTTCCTTATCCCCAGGAGTTCATTTCTTAGCTTATCCCATTCCTTTCAAATATAACTATGAGATTACAAGGAAACCAGGCTGCAATTTTGACACTAAGCTTGGAAATTGCATCAGGGAAATACAAAAGTTCTCTGCCACTTTCAAACAGGGATCATCATTCCTCCAGTTTCTGATAATACATGCATCACTACCTTCTAAGTCCTCATCAGAAGTATGTTTAGAATCCATATTTCTACCAATGATCTCTTCAATTTGATCTAGGCCTTTTCTATCAAGCAATCCACAATTTTTCCAATCTCTACCCATTACACAATTCCAAAGCCTTTTCCATATTTTTGGTATTTGCAATAGTAGCACCCTGTCTCCTGGTTCCAAAATTCATTTTAGTTTCTTTTTGTTGTTTTGGTTTACATAAATGTTATTATATCTATCTATCTATCTAT
>JAQZBX010012072.1:0-41773 GCA_029593785.1 Cabassous unicinctus | reverse complement strand
TTCCAGATTAAAAAAAAAAAAAAACTGCAAAGAATAGGATTAGAAGGAAAATTCCTCAACAAGATAAAGGATATATATTTAAAACCCACAGCTAACATCATACACAAAGGTGAAATAATAAAAGCTTTCCCTCTAAGATGAGGAACAAGAAAAGGATGCCCACTATCACTGTTCCTACTTAACATTGTTTTAGAAGTACTTGCTTGGGTACTTAGGCAAAGAAAATATATAAAAGTCATCCAAATTGGAAAGGAAGAAGTCAAAATTACACTATTTGCAGATGACATGATCCAATACATAGAAAGCCCTGAGAAATCTAAAACAAACCTTCCAAATCTTGAAAATGAATTCGGTAATGTTGAAGGTTACAAGATAAATGCACACAAATGAGTAGCATTTCTGTACAACAATAATGAGGAATCTGATGGAAAATCAAGGAAAAAACCCCATTTCCAAAAGCAGCTAAAGAATCAAATATCAAGGAATAAATTTAACTAAACATTTAAATTACTTATACACAGAAATCAACAGAAGAATTTGAAAGGAAATCAAAACAAACTTAAATAAATGGAATAATATTCCCTGTTCATGGTTGAGAAGCCTAAATATCATTAAGATGTTTATCCTACCCAAACTGCTCTACAGATTTAATGCAATTACAATAAAAATCAACATAGCATTTTTCACTAATAGGAAAATCCATGAAACTTATTTGGAATGGCAAGAGGCCCCAAATAGCCAAAGGCATTTTGAAAAAGCAAAATGAAATTGGAGGAATCACACTACCTGATTGTAAAACATATTACAAAGCTTCAGTGGTTAAAACAGCATGGTATTGGCACAAGGATAGACATACTGACCAATGGAACTGAAATGAGAATTCTGATATAGATCCTCACATATATTGTCATCTGATATTTGACAAGGCCACCAAGCCCACTCAACTGGGAGGGAATGACCTATTCAACAAATGGTGCTTGGAGAATTGGATATCCATATTCGAAAGAATGATAGAGGAATACCATGTTGCACCTTATACAAAAATCAACAAAAGATGGGTCAAATATCTATATATAAGAGTGAAGAACATAAAGATCTTGGAAGATAATGTAGGGAAGCATCTACAGGACCTTGTAATAGGAAAAGTTTTCATGAACTTCACACTCAAAGCACGAGCAGTGAGGGAAAAATTAGACAAAATTACTCAGCTGTAAGAAGGAATACAGTACTAATATATGGGACAGCATGGATGAATTTTGAGGACCTTATGTTGAGTGAAGCAAGCCAGGCATTGAAGGACAAATATTACATGACATCTGTCATATTATTTAAGCAAATTGATCAGACTCAGAAAGCTATTGTCTGAAAGATAGGTTTTTTACAGGAAATAGAAAGGGAGAAGAAGGTTGCAAGCAAACGTCCATATGTACAAAATCTATGATAAGGTGGATTTGAGTATTTGTGCAGTGAAGGGGTTTGACATGGGTGTAGTGACATGGTGTATTGGGTTGGGTGGTGCTGGTTTCTCATGGTAGGTTGGGGAGGGTGTGTTGGATGGTCCATGGAACTGGTGTGGGTGTGAGAGGGAGCAGGTAAACATTAGGCTTTTGTGAGTATGTGGTTGAAACTGCAATATTGGGAAAGCTTTTTTTTGCAATACGACAAAGAAGGGTTACTGTTTTAGGGTGGAGGATGGGTGGCAGGAGAGGGCACACCTGGGGCAATCTTCCGGAATATATGGGAGTGATCATTTTGTCATAATGTGTTGTATCAGTGGGTAGAGACACGCATGATGACTGGGAAGGAATTGGACTCCCATCTTGGGGAGGCCCAATATGTTCTCAAAGAGAGGGATTAGTGCCTCTTGAAAGCATGG
Organism: Cabassous unicinctus; assembly: GCA_029593785.1. NCBI lineage: Eukaryota > Metazoa > Chordata > Mammalia > Cingulata > Chlamyphoridae > Cabassous > Cabassous unicinctus. Next base: position 39,897 of record JAQZBX010012072.1, on the reverse strand, counting down.
GTAGCTTCTAATATGGAAAGACAGATCAGTGTGTCAATCCCTCAGTGTTGTTGTAAGTAACTATGAATCTTGTCCTTCAAGGAGTGAAGCCTGGGGGTCGCTGTGGGCCCTGAGGGGAGGGCATGGTAGTAATAGAATAGATGGGAGAGGTGGTATTTAGGGGACAATGGAAGTGTTCTGCATGATCTTGCAGGGTTGGATACAGGCCATGTTAAATTTCAGCAAATAATTATAAAAGTGTATGGTCTAAAATGCAAACCATAATATGAACTATTTACTATGTTTAGTAGCTATAATTCAATTTTTGTACATGAGTTGTAACAAATGTACCACCCAAACTAAAAGGGTTATTAATATGGGAATGCGGGAAAGGGGGAGGATATTGGGTTTATGGAAGTTCCCTATATTCTGTATGTGAATTCACTTGATGTAAAACTTCTTTGATGAGAAAATGAAAAGAAGTAAGACACTGGGGAAAAAATGGAAGAAAATGTCCCTGTACATACAGGACAACAGATATTACAGTGATGAAAGCCAAAATATCAAAAAAAAAAAAATCATCAAGAAAAACATTTTAAATATTTTTCATTATTTTTTTAATACCTCAATTTTTAAATTTTAGTTTCGTTTCAGCTTTTCTAAATCATTTCATTTTATTTCTTATATTTAAACCTATAATTATTATTTCATTTTCCTATTAATTGTATTTGGTAATATTCTTGGTTTCATTTTTGAAGATGTTTTAGACCACAGAAGGGATGCAGCTGTGGCAGAGGAGGATTATTGCTGTTGGGAGTGAGTGATGGGGGATATATGTGGGGAAGTACACATGGGCATACATATAATGTATATAAATATGTTTAAATTTTCAGGGAGCATTTAAACAGTGGGTAGAGATTCACACAAAAACCTAAACAGTATTGAATTCCCATCCTGGGTAGCTCTGCCACATTCTCTAATGGAACAGCAACAATCCCCAGTACAGGGGCAATGACTATTGAGGAAGGATGGTCCTTTATGGACCCTTTATATTGATTATTATGCTTATAAGTCTTTGCTCTTGAAATTGCAACTTAGCCTAGTATTGTAGGGTGCATAAGAGTTAACTCCTGAGATCCTCCATGGTCCTCAAATGTGGCTTCTCTCTAAGCAAAAGTTAATGTATAAATGTATTATTTTCACCCCAGTGTAGGACATGACCCCTGAGGATGATCCTCTCTGGCAATGAGGGATTACTACCCAGAACCAACTACCAATGCAACTGGAAAAAAGTCCTCAAATAAAAGAAGGAAAAGGTAAAGACAAATGATTTTATATGACTAAGAGACGTCAAAGTGAGTCGGGAGGTCATCCCAGAGTTAACACTTATGCACATCTGAGCAGGATCTCATAGACTGCCAAAGTGCATAGTACGCCAAATATTGAGGTTCCCGAGGGCTCTGAAGACACCCAGTTCCTAGGGTCAGGGCAGATAGCTCCGGAGTTTGGTGCCTTGCCTGTGGGTCTTCCTCTGGAGTTTGTGCTCCTGAGAATGACAGAGTTGGCCTCAATTATGGCTTCCCTACACATGGCTCATCTGTCCCTTCCATCTAAACATATACTTGGGGCTGGAGTTTGTGGGTGTACATCCAAAAGATGAATCTTTGGACTGCCTGTGTGCCAGTTGGGCCTGGAGCCTCAGCAGAATTGCAACATCTACTTTCCAGTTCATTGGACTCACCCAGGACATCTAACAAGGAGGTGAGGATTGATAACCACCATACAAAGGAAACAAGAAAGCCTACAATTCAAGCAAGAGTGTCCCATCTATCGGCTGCATGGAATTGAAGCCCCCTCTCAAAAAGAGGTTTAGTGTACATTTCCATCTCAGAATCCTCAGGATTGGGGAATGAACTGTGGACTAGAGTGTGCTTACTGGTATCCTACTGTGGACATATTGTGAGTTTATTAATGGAAGAAATTACAACATTGATGTGGAGGCAGTGGCCACTGGAGACTCTGGGGTAGGGAGGAGGAAAAACAGTTGTGATATGGGGGTTTTTTTGGGGCTTGGGTATCATCCTGAATGGCATTGCAGCATCAGATATAGGACATTTTATATCATCCCATAACATGCAGAACTGTGTGGGAGACAGTGTGGACTACAGGGTGAACTCTGGTCCATGCTCAGAAGCAATGCCCCAGAATGCATTTATCAATTGCAATTAATATGCCACACTGATGAAGGATGTTGTTTATGTGGGAGGCTGTGGGAGTGTAGGGAGTAGAGCATATGGGAATGCCTATTTTTTAAAAAAAACTTTTATGCAATCTAATTACTTTTTAAAAAGTAAAATATATATAAAGAATGTAAATGAAGGGGTTCAGCATGGGCATGATCATGGTGTTCATCACCAAATCTGTTGCACTTGAGTGTGCATTCAGAGATGTAATAGAACTAAGATACACCGCTAGGAGTGTACCATAGAATAATGTGACCAATGAGAGGTGAGATCCACATGTGAAAATGCTTTATACATCCCCTCAACTGAGGAGATTTCATGAACCGTGGGAAAATCTTGGAATAAGAGTAAATGATTCCAGTGAAGGGACCAAAACACAGCATGAAAACTACAAAATACATAACTATTTCATTGAGGAAGGTATGAAAAAGAGGAAAGCTGTATCATCTTATTAAGGACACACAAAAGTAGAAGATTTCCAAGTGGTTATGAAAGGATAGCTCCAACACCATTAAGCTTTGTAACAAAGAATGCAGGGCATTCATGTTTCAAAACCCCAGAACCACCGCACATCAGAGCTGGGTGTTCATGATGGCTATGTAGTTTAAAGGATGACAGATGGCTATGAAATTGTCATAGGCCATTACAGCCAGGAGGAAGTCATCCAACGCCACAAAGAGAACAAAAGTTCATCTGGGTGAAACAAATTGCATAGGTTCAGACTCTCATCTATGTCTGCCGGTTTACTAGCCTCTTTGACATAGTGGTGAAAGTTAAACAGAATTCTATAAAGGAAAGTTTGGAGAGGAAGCATTATATGGTCATGTGAAGTTGTTAATCAGTGATGGTAGCCAGGATGATGAGCAAGTTACAAAACATGGTGGTAAGGTACATGGACAGAAAGATGTCAAAGAAAAAGGACTGCAATTATTGTTCTTCGGAAAATCCCGAAAGGATAAATTGTGAAATTCCTGCATTATTTCCTGGTTCCATGTGCTTGATGTGACTAACCAGAAAGAAAGAAAGAACACGATTAATTTTCAAATGAATATCTATTACTAACTGTGGAAGTTTGGTATAGTTTATGAATTCCAAAAATAGGTATTGACCTGTGTTTGTAAACTGGTCTGTTCCTCTGGGCATTTTAGATTGCGTTGGATTCAGAAATTTCACTTTTACTTTATTAAATCAATATTTGGGCCATTATTTGACGAAATCAATAGGGTGATTCAGTTTGAGTCCCCAGTGCTCCATTTTGTGGGTTATATAGACAGTGGCTCAATCAAAGACCTGGAAGGGAATACATGGAGAAGGAGAACACAGACAGTTTATGGTTTGTTTTTTAATAATATAAGTTTTTATTTTTTAAATAAGATACGTAAATTACATAAATGTTACATAAAAAATATGGGGGATTCCCATATTCCTCACTCCCTACCCCTTACACATTTTCCCACGTTAACAACATCTTTCATTATTGTGGTAGATTTGTCCAATCGATGAAAACATTTTAGAGGATTGCCACTAAGCATGGATTATAGTTATATTATAGTTTACACTATACACAATTTTGTAAGTTAAGATAAGTTATATAATGGCCTGTATCTGTCATTGCAATATCATTCAGGACAATTCTCAAGGCACAAAAATTCCCCCAAATTACACCTGTTTTTCCCTCTCCTTCCCCTCAGAACCTCCAGTGGTCACTGCATCCACATCAATGAAAAGAGTTCTCCCATTACTAGAATTGCAGTAAGTCTAAAGTAGAATAACTGTAAGTCAACTCTAGTCCATCATTCATTCCCCAATCCTGAGAATTCTGGGATGGTGGATAACCACTCTGCCTCTAATTGAAAGGGGGCTTAAATCCCATGTGGCAGATATATGTGACTATCTTGCTTGCCTTTGCAGACTATTTCTGTTCTTTTGGGTGTTTGTTGTCCAATAAACACACAAAAGTGCTTATTTCTCCTGGGTAAGTCCGATGAACTTGAGAGTAGGTGTTGTAATGCTGTTGAGATTCAGGGCCCAACTGGTACATGGAAAGTCCAAAGATTTAAGTCTCTTGGACAGACACCTATCCACTCTAGTACTAATTTTAGGTTCAAATACTTGGGGAAGAAGAACTATGTGTAGGGAAATCACAGCTGAGTCCAATTCTGTTACACTGGGGAGCAAAGATTCCAAAGTAATACCCACTGGCAGGGTGCCATACTCCTGAGTTGTTAGCCCTGCATATAGTGTCTCGGTATCTACAGAGCCTTCAAAAGCCCTGCTACTTGAGGCAATATACTTGCTTAAGTGAAAACTTTGGAATGACCTCCTGACTCACATTGAAGTCTCTTAGCCATATAAACTCATTTCTCTTTACCCTTTCCCCTTTTAGTCAAGGTCTTTCTACAGTTGCATTGCCAATTGGTGCTTAGTAGTAAACCCTCAGTGCCAGGGAGGCTCATCCCTGAGAGTCATGTCCCACATTAGTGGGGTATGCTTTGTTAGGCTTAGACAGAGGCCAGTTTTGAGCAATAAGGAGCTCTCAAGAGGTATCTCTTAGGCACCCTGTGACACTAGTTTAAGCTTCAATTTCAAAAGTAAAACTTCATACGTACAGTCATCACTCTGAAGGACCAGTCAATGGTCCATTCTTCTTCAATAATCACTGCCCCTGTACTTGGGGGATTCTTACTGTCTTATCAGAAAATGTGGCAGAGCTCACCAGGATGGGAATTTGAATCTTTTCATTATTGTTTGGATCTCCACCCACACTGACAATGCCCCAAGAACACTTGAATACATTCATATGCCTTATAGGTATGCCCCACATGAACCTCCTTCCATGCATCCCCTATCTTTGACACTGCACACCACTGATCCTCCCCTGCTGCAGTTGCAACCATTCTGTGATCCAAAATTTCTTCACAATTGAAGCCAACAAAAAACTAAATAAAATTATAGGAAAATAATATAGTATTGATAATTTAAAAAATAACCAGTGAAATACAAAATTTTAAAAAATAAATAAAAATAATAAAAAATATAAAATAAAAAATATTATATCTTTCATCATTGTACAACCTCTTGTTTTATATGTACAATGACATTTTCTTCTGTTTATTTCTCCAGTGACATAATTTTTTCATTTTGTCTTCAAAGAAGCTTTAGTTTACAGAAAAATCATGTACAGAATATAGGTGATTCCTACATATCCAACATCCACCTTTCCCCTATTAATAATATTTTACATGTGGTTGATACATTTGTTTTAATTGTACAAATATGAAAACATTGCAATTAACCATGGTCAATGGTTTGCATTAAGGTTTACATTTTGGATCATACAATTTTATATACTTTTATGAAATTTAACATTACATCCATCATTGCAAGATCATTGAGAACAATTCCAATGTTTTGGATGCTGGAGCCTGTGGGAGAAAGCTGAGCCATTCACCTGATAGTTTGCAGCTGAAGAGACCAGAGCCGTGAACAGCTGAGAAAGTCCAGAAAGAAATGAGCCCTGGGGAGAGAGAAAGCCTTATACTAGTCTACAGCTGAGATTAGAAGAATATGGACCATGGAGCCTTAGGAAGAAGAGGAAAGCTGAACCCTCACAGACACCAGCAGCCATCTTGCTCTAACATATGGCAACAGGCTTTGGTGAGGTAAGTAATATACTCTTTATAGCCTTGTGCCTATAATCCTCTACCCCAAATAAATACCCTTTATAAAAGCAAATAGATTTCTGGTATTTTGCATCAGCACCTTTTTGGCTGACTAATACACTACCCCATCTATAATTTGTATTTTGAAGTCAGGAAATTAATTTCTGGATTTGCTTATCAAATCTAAACCTAGAGTTCCATGTTTGATTAGCAATTGCTCCCTTATTTTCACAATATTCCCCAATCTGTCATACATTGTCATTCATTTTTGGACTAAATATTCAGGCCAGATATGTTGTAGGCTATGACTAGGAAATGGGTATAATGTGCTGAAAACAAAATTTACCTGCAATCAAATGATGGAGAAAGAAAAGAATCAAATAAAACCATACCCATATAACATGTCACATGGTGACAACTGCTAAAATGTAATGAAAGCAAATAAAATTGTGAGGTTCAGAATGCATGCTCAATATTCTGTCAAGGCCAGAAGATGAGGAAACATTTGAAAAGACCTCAAAATGTAGTCTGGAAGCACAAGGATATCAGACATTTACGACTAGCAGAAGGATTGTCCACGGCAAAGAATCTAAGGAAAGGGTTTTATTGGATGTCAAGGTCAACAAGATAGGCAAAGTGGCAGGGGATGAGTAAAAGGGAGGTGGGTGAGAGATAGTGTCAAAGAAATTTAAAAACAGTGGTGCCCCCAATGATGAAACCTAAAGACATAGGGAGTCCCTTATCTACATGTTGTACTTCTTGCACTTTAAGATGATTACAAAGGCATATTAGTCAGGGTTCTCCAGAGTACCAAGACAAGCAGGAGGTGATAGAATATAGATAGATAGATAGATAGATAGATAGATAGATAGATAGATAGATAGATAGAAAGATAGATAGGTAGGTATCATAAACACATGCATATACACGTATATGTAAATATTAAGAGATTTATAATAGTATTAAGCTCACAAGAGCATGAGGTTTGGTGAGTCTAAATTCTGTAGTGCAGACAGGTCAAAAGCCCAATAAAGGTAATGTTGAATTTCCCTGAAGAAGCTGCACATTGGAAATTTCAATGAATGTGATGATGAAATTCCAAGCAATAGATGGATACCTGAAGTAGAGATGGAAATTTTTTGTAGCTAATAAAATCTTCAGTGCTCTGTTTAAGCCTCCACTCATTGGATAAGAAGACTCCTGTCATTGCTGAAGGCAATATACATTGTTGATTGTAGATGTAATCAGTCATAGATGGAAGGAACTGACTAAAGATTTAAATCCATCTAAGAAACACCCTCACAGTAACTGTCATTCCAATGCTTGCTTGAGCAAACAACTGGACACCATAACCCAGAGAATTTGACACATGAAATTAACTATCATGATCCTCACTTAATAATCTTATAGCCCATACACATCTCTTCAATGATATTTAATTTCTAAATAAAATGAATAACACCTAACATAATTTAACTGACCTGCATACATGAAATGAACCAACACTGTCCCCAGAAGAGGATTCAAGAACTTAGGTAATATTAATTATTATCCTTTAGATCTTGACACTTAAATATTATAGCATAAAATTAATACAATCTATTTAATTTGATATAGAGATAAGGAAGGGATAAAACCAGATATTTGATTTATGTGTGTATACAAACATACCCATAGCAAAACAATGGAGAAATAACTCCTAATTTCTACAACTGGTTATGTGGTCCTAGCTCATATTTAAAACTACTTCCTTCTTCTACCCATTCCAAATTCATTGTACCCTCAGCAAGCACCTCAGCCAGTCATGACCATTTTCCTGGTTTAGTGATCCAATTCTTGAATCCTCACAGAGCTGCTTGGGTTGCATTGTTGCAGTTTTCCATTGACTTTAACAATAGGACATGTAGTACTAAGAAATGCCCTATAGTTAGGGTCACTCAATGCAGTCAGTAGAGTAACTCCTTCTTTGCCTGTTGATTCAAAGTCATGAGGAGCCCAAAGTGGTCCACTGGCAATCTTTTCCTCCAGTTGGATGCAAACATTGTTGCATATCCTGGTGAGATCAGGCTTCCTTTTTTAAATAAGACTTCTAGACCCGCAGAACATAAGGCCAAAGATACAGGAAACAAAAGTTTACTAATGAATCAAGAGGGGTAATATAATGAGCTGTGCCACCCCATTTCCATATCCTAGTTCCTGAACCTGTGAATCTTACCTATGAGAGAAACAGCACCATGGGGTGGATGCTGATTTAGAGACTCCTGGAGAACATTGCCCAGCACTGCAATGTATTGCCCCCCAGCTACTACAATAATTGAGTTTTACAAAGGCCGTTCCAGTATTCTATTAAGGCAGCTGCTTCAGGATGATGTGAAACATGATAAGACTAGTGAATTGCCTGAGCATGTGCCCATTCTCACATTTCATTTGCATGAAATTTGTTCTGTCATCAGAAGCAATGCTGGGTGGAATACCATGATGGTGTATAAGGCATTCTGGAAGCCCACAGAAGGTAGTTTTACAAAATCATTGCATGCAGTGAAGACAAATACATATATATTCCTTTAAAAAAAAAACAACAACCAAAACACTGCCCCTTCCATTACAAAAGCAGTCCAATATATACAAATGGTCTCCAGGCAACAGGCTTGTCACCTCTAAGTATGGTGTCATATAAGGAACTGAGTGTTGGTCTCTGTGGCTGCCAGATTGGACAGTAAGCTATGGCTCATCTAGCCAAGTCAGCTTTGGTGAATGAAATTCCATGTTGCTGAGTCCATACATAACTTCCATCCCTACTACCATGGCCACTTTTTTCAGGAGCCCATTGGGCAATGGCAGAAAAAGTTATCCGGTCCACAGATTATTAAAATTTTCCTCTGGTAAATCCACCTTCTGGTGAGCATTCACATGGGGCACAAATACCTTCCTTATTTTTCCCCATTCAGGAAGGTCTAGCCACATGTTTCTTCCCAAAACATCTTGGTTGCCAATTTTCCTATTATGTCCCTTCCAAATCCCTGATCATCCATTCAAATCACTGGCCATTTCTCCTTCCAAGTAAAACGAATAACCAGTTGCACTGCTGGAATTTCTGCCCACCTCACTGGGAAGATTTCCCATCACCACTGCCCTTCAGTTATGACATAAAAAGGATCTGTAGTGATACATTGGTCCACTTACAGATAATATCTGTATATCATACAAAACTATTTCAAAACAATACCCTCATTTTCCTTTCTTAGTCAATTGGTCATAGGAATGTCCCCATAAGGCCATCACTGCTGCTTGGGAAACAGAGGGCAATGAGGCAGGAATGTGGACATGAGCATTCAGGTCACTTCCTCCTGCAACTTACTTGTGCTATCAAGGCAAACATAACCCAGATCTCATATACACCAGTTCAATTTGATCAGAAAACACCCATCTTAATAGGGTCTCCTGGTAACTTGATTGGCCCATGGTTAAGCAAGTGTTCAGCCTCTACTAAGACCCAGTAACAAGGTAAATGGTGATTCTCAAAATGAGAGTAGTTATCTTCAGAGGATATCAGAGATTTCCTCAATATTCCTTGGGGTCTGTGTTGTAATTCTGCCATAGTGTTAAGGCAAAGCCTCCAAACAGCTTCTCCATTTGTCAGTGAAATTTGCAGCACCATTGGATCATATGACCCAAGTGGCAAAGCAGCTTGCACAGTTGCCTGAAATGTGACAGATCCTCCTCTTATCCAAGTCATCACACAAAACTAGCAGTTTTTCAAGTCACTTTGTAAATGGGATGGAATAACACACAGAAATGAGGAATATTTTACCTCCCAAATCCAAAAAGGCCAAATAAGTATTTTGACTCTCTTTTGGTTGTAGGGGAGGCCAAACACAACAGCCTATCCTTCACCTTAGAAGGAATACCTCGATATGCCCCATATCACTGGGCATCAAGAAATTTCACTGAGGTTGAAGGTACATGAATTTTTGTTAATTTTTTCCTGCCACCCTCTGACATACAAATGTCTTACCAATAAGTCTAGAGTAGTTCCTACTTCTGACTTATCAAGTCCAATCAGCATTCTACCATTGATAGAATGGACCAGTGTGATGCTTTTGTTAAAGGGAGAGAGAGTCAAAATCCCTTGGACTAGGTTATGACATTAGCCTAGAGAGTTGATATGCCCTGAGGTACAACAATGAAGGTGTGATTCTAGCCAGGCCAGCCTATAGCAAACCATTTCTGGTGACCTTTATTAAGAATCATCAAAGCAACAGCATTTCCCAGATCAATAGCTACATCCCAGGGATGTTATTTTTCCAACTTCTTAAACAATAGTTTTCTTAAACAATGGAAATTTATTGGCTTACACTTTTGCATCCAGGAGAAGTCCAAAATCAAGGCATCAGCAAGGCAACACTTTGTCCCTGACGAGTGTGGAACTCTGGGTTGTCTGCCAGGGTTCATTTGGTCCTAACCTTGTCTCTCAAAGGGCAGTACACATAATTATGTCATCTCCTTTCTCTTCTGGGTTCCTTTTCCCTCCAGGTTTGTCCTGAGGCTATCTCTCTATGGCCTTCTCTATGAGGCCTCCAGTAATAAGTTTAGGACCCATTCTGATTCTGTTGGCTACATTTTAACTAAAAATAATATCTTCCAATCGTCCTATTCACAATGGGTTTACACCCACAGGAATACATTAAGTTTAAGAACAGGTTTTCCTGGGTTACATAATTCAACCTGCCATACTAGGTGCCAAGGATGCATTCATTTGTTCAAAAAGTGTTACTTCATAAGGAACAGCAGAAGCAATTTGAGTCATCACCTGGTTAATTTTACAATGATACACTGTCATTTTCCATGATCCATCTATTTTCGGCACAGACCAAATAGGAGACTTTAAGGGGTTATGGTGGGAATCACCCCTGTATCTTTCATGACCTTGATGTGGTGCTAATATCTGCAATCCCTTCAGGAATTTGATTTTACTTTTGTTTAACTATTTTGCTGGAAAGAAGCAGTACAAGTGGCTTCCACATGGCCTTTCCTACCATAATAGCCCTCACTCCACAGGTCAGGGAACCATTGTGGGGATGCTGTGATTTGCTGAGTACATCTATTTCAATTACACATTTCTGGAACTTGAGAAATAACAATACCTAGAAGTCACCCAAGAGAATAACTTTAGAGACAAAGCTTAGCTAAAACTCTATTGAAAACCTGACTTCTATTACCGCTTACATTTACTGGGTGATCACAGTAATGTTTTGGGTTTCATAGATTTCATGTCATTTCAAAGCCAGCACCTAATAATCTCCAAATGTCTCAACAATTCTATATCCCCAACATACAATCACCTAGAGAATAAGGCTATTAGTCTATTTGTGGATTGCTGGAAGATTAATAGTATAAATTTTTGGGCAGTATAGCAGGCTCATGCCCCGTGTCTCTTGGTCTTCATTTGTGTCAAGGAGTTCTAGGCATATAAGCTCTCCCAAGTTTGGGAATTGATTGAGGGGCCATGGTTTTGCACACGTGTGATTCAGGTTAGGCTTTTGTTCACCTAACCTAGAATTCTTCTCCTTATACGCATCAGGTCAGAATCTAGGAGACTTCCCATCCATTTCAAATCTAGGTATGTCAAGAGAAACTAGACAATGCCACATGTCTGTGAGCCCAACCATTCTGATTACAACTTTGACTCTGTTTTCCATTAGGGTAGCCATGCTTTGGGGAATCAGGTCCCCCAAGTCCTCAGCACATAACTGCCTGTGTGGCCTATACATAAGTTTAAAGTTAATAACCCTCCCCAGAGAGGAGGGAATGTGTAGATGGTGCCATAAACTATAATCTCCTTAAAGCAGTAAATGTCCTTGATAAATGTGCTTCCTACAAATGTAGTGAAAACATCACCAGACAACATGTGCATGCTTCACATGACCATGCAGGAACTTTGTTCTCATACCATAAAGAAGATCTTTGTTCTGAAATCACTTACATCACCCTTTATCTTCCCATCTCTTTGCAGAGTGATATCTTCAGTCTCTGAACCACTGCCATCAGAGAGACTCTGCTGTACATAATTCTCAATAAAACTTATATAAAATGCCAGGTGTATTTGGTCTTCTGACCATACTAACTCATAGTCTTCAGGAGTTGGGTTGTAACAATTGGCAAAACACAGCCAGGAAACAGAAAGACCATAGGCAGTAGCGGGAATGAGCTCAGGGAAAGGAGATTTCATGGTGGGCAATCTCAGTTTAGACTGTAACGTCTATCTGGGGAAGGGTGGCCGCCTGCCTTGATTAGCCAGGACTGCTGAGAGAATATGATGATTCCCTAAACACTCTGGCAGGTATGCTGGCTGTACTACAGCAGATAGCAGAACAGCTGCATTTAAATAAGGAAAAGGGAGACTAACAGATGGTGCAGCTGTAACCTGGCCCCTGTTAAGAGTTTGTGGTTGGCTACTGAGGCAGAACATGCAGAAAAGGCCTCTGTGCACAAGGTATATGCACCTAGTGCACGCAGAGATGAAAGATTCCTTAACCACCTGCCTGCACCAAGTTTATCAGTAATATTGCAAAACAGTGAAAACTGGAAAAATTTAATGGGATGTTATTTTGACAATGGTTCACATTTATTCACATTTTGTTTTGATCACAATTTTTATAATGGTGTGAAAAAAGAACTTTCAGTTTTGAACCAACAGCTTACTCCTGAACTTCGTGTCTAAGTGTACCCCTGAAGTGGTTTTAGCTTCCTGTGGAGACAGGAAGAAAAAAATAACATTTCTTTCATAAAATATAATGGCTTCATTTTTTATTTTGCATGGGTGTAATTCCCTAGATTTATAGGATACTAGTAAAATAAGGTAGTATTATGTCTGTTAAATATTTAAGATGATGAAAATTGTAAGCTATTGGCAAATGAAATTATTACAAACCTGTTTTAAAAAATGTTTCTGTCTAAATTGAAATGAATAGTGTTTTCTTTTACTTCACAGAACATAATGAGGGATATGAGACTTAAATGGAGATAGAAAGAAGTAAAAGTTTTGTGAAAGTGAATTCATAGTCAATGCTGAATAATTTTGGTGTTTGTTTATGGAAATGTGTTTTGTCCTAAGAGAAAATGGCTGGTTTTCTTAAAATCAGGGTGGAAATGTATAAGATAAGGCTTGAGTGAATATAGAAAGTTGTAAAAGCTATTGAAGAAGGTAGCATTAAGTAAGGGAATGCGTTTTTTAAAGGTGAAATTTAACTTGAGATGAAGGAAACATAGTAATGTGGTTAGGGATAGTTATAGGAATTTGAAAAAGTATTTTCTAAACTGAGATATGTAAATAGCTAATTCAAGGAAACCATATTTAAATAGAAACTTGAATTAATATTGATAACAAAAAGTAAATTATGGTTAATTATAAGAATTTTGTAAAAGCATTGTCTAAACTGAGGTATTTAAATGGGTAGTTCCAGGAAACCATTCTTAAATATAAACCTGAATGGATAAACTGATATTGATAACCAAAATAACAGGGAAACCTATCAGAGAACACCTCAATTTGCATATTAAAATGGTGGTAAGGGGAATATAATATTGATTACATTGGGAAACTAACTAAAGAACTACAAAAAGATCCAGAAATCACACTTCTAGGTATACACCCAGAAGTATTGAAAGCAGGGACACTAATAGATCTATTCACAACAATGTAAAGAGAAGCATAATCCACTACTCCCAAAAGGTGGAAGCAACTCAAATGTCCATTAAGAGATGAATGGATAAGCAAATTGTGATACATACATACTATCAGCTGTCAGGAGGAATGCAGTATTAACACCCAGGACAACATGGATGAATCTTGAAGACCATATGTTGCATGAACTAAGCCAGTCACTAAAGGGCAAATGTTACATGGCCTCACTGATATGACTTAAACAAATTGAGCAGACTCTCAGACCTGCAGTCAGTAAGAGAGGTTATCAGCAGAAAGAAGGGGAGAAGAGGATGGTGAACTTGTGCTCAATAAAATATATAAGGTGGAAGATGGTGGTTGAGCAGTGGATGGCATTATAGTTGTACCGTTATGTGATTAGATTTGATGGTGCTGGAATATGACAGGGAGTTTGGGGGGGGGCTGGATGGACTACCTATGGCATTGGGGTGAGGACTAGAGGAAAGAACAGCTGTACTCGGGATTTGCAGTTCTGTGGTTAAAACTACAGTAGGGGGAATTTTATTTTAATAAATATGGCAGGAGAGGTTTAATGGTGCAAAGCATCAAGGGTGGGGAGATATTCAGGAGGTGTTTCACCTGGGCATGCCTCTATAGAATTTGAACAGGTTAATCGTCTCCTAATGTGTGATGTCAGTATGTGGAGAACCACACCATGTACATGAAAATATTAAATTCCCACCCTGGGGAGTCCTGTAATGTTCTCAAGTAGAGGGACAAGAATCTCTCAAGAACAGAGGCAATACCTAATACAAGAAAACAGACCAATATGTTAAACCCTCAATATTATTGCATTTACCTTGAAACTGATGCTTCAGTAATTGAAACAGTGGTTACCATAGGTACCGAGGAAAGGGGGAGAGCATTTTTAAGACATTGGAATTATTCTGCATGATCTTGCAATGAGATGGATACAGGCCATTTTAAATTTTGTCAAAACCTATAAAAGTGTAAGTTGCAATTTGTAAATCGTAATGAAAACTATTCGACATCGTGTTAGTAGCAATTCTTCCAAATTTTAACATCAGTAGTAACATAGGTACCATACACCTGTAAAATGTTACTAATAGTGGAGAGCAGAAGTGGGGGAGGGGTGGGGAATAGGGCAACCCCCTATGTTTTTTCTGTGACTTTGTGTAACCTAAAGCATCTTTGAAAATAAAGTTAAAAAATAAGACATTTGGGGAATTCATGGAAGAAAATTTTCACTATACATGAATTAAAAGAGTTCTTACAGTGATGAAAGCCATGGAAAAATTATTATTTCATTTTGCTTTTATTTTATTTTATTGATTTACTTTTCATTTTGTATTTTATTTGTTAGATTTATTGTTATTACTAATATATTTTCTCATTATTTTTAATTATTTTTTGGCTTTTTAGGAGAGGATTTTGATTGTACATGAGTCACAACTGTGGCATGGGAGGATCACTTTTGTGGGGTATCTGTGATGGAGGAATATGTGGAGAGGTGTGTGCCAGACACATGAATATATGGCATATGAATATATTCAAGTGGTCACGGGGTTTTGTGTCTGTAGGTGGAGACCCACACAATATCCAAAAGGATATTGAATTCATATCCTGGGAAATCTTTCTACATTTTCCTATAAAACCAGAATAATCCTCTGAGTACACAGCAGTGCCAAATGAAGGATGACACCATTATGCCAGGACCTAGATATTGATGGTTGAACTTCCGAACCTTGTTTTTGTTAACTGAAACTTAATATTATGTATTGCCTAACAGTTCCCTCATGAAAGCTTCCTTGTTGCACAAATGTGGCCTTTATCTAAGCCAAACTCAGCATTTAAACACACTAATTTCCCCAAGTGTGGGGAATGACTACTGGGGATAAGCCTTCCTGGCACTGAGGGATTATTACAAAGCACCAATTGGTGATGCACTTGGAAAAATAACTTGTACAAAAGGGGGAACTATTAAATACAAATGAGTATTTATGGCTAGGATTTTTCAAAGTGAGTCAGGAAGTCATTCAAGAGGTTATGCTTATGCCCATCCCAGCAGGATCTCCTTGACTGCCATGTAAAGAGTGTCTCAAATTCAGGACTCCAGAGGGCCCTGGAGACATAGAGATATAATAGGCATGGCAGAAAATCTTAGGAATTCGTTATCATGTCATTGGGCCTTACTTTGGAATATATGCTCTCCAGTGTAACAGAGTTAGACTCATTTATAATTTCTCTACATATGGTTTTTCTTCCCCATTTATTTGAACCTATAATTAGCACTATAATCATTAAATATATTTCCCAGAGACTTAAGTCTTCAGTCTGTTCATATGCTTATTGAGCCCTGAATCTCAACACATGTGCAACACCTACTCAGCCAAAGGGGTACTGAGGCAAAGTACCAGAAATATGTTGGCTGTTATAAAGGGTATTTATTTGCATTAGAAGCTTACAGTCATAAGACCCTAAAGAGTCCAACTCAAGGTACCATAAGAATTACTTTCTTAACAAAAGTCAGGTTCCACGTGTTGAAGCAAGATGGAGGGTGATGTCTGTGAGGGTTCAGGATTCCTTCTTCCTCATAAGGCTCCATGGTCTCAGCTTTTTCTGTCTCAGCTACATGCTGGCATAAGTATCATCTCTCTCCCCAGGTCTCATTTCCTTCCAGGCCCAGCTGCTCTGGTCTCTTCACAAGGGCAGCTGTAGACGATCAGGCTCATCTCTCTTGTGAGCCTGCAGGATCCTCTGCCGTGTCTACGGAGCTGTCTCTATTTATGTGTGTTCTTCTCCTGTGTATCTCCTACCATATGAGTGTCTGTTTTATCCACCCACCAAGGGGGCTCAGACTCAATGCTGGGTCACACTCTAATGACATGGTTGAATCAAAGCCCTAATCTTAACATAATTTAATTAGACATCTCAGCTGAAACTAATAAAATCATAGGGTATCATGCCCAGAGAAACAAACCAGTTTACAAACATAATTGATATCTTTTTTAGAATTAATGAATAATATCAAACTGCTGCAATATTAATTTAAAAATGTTTACTAATAGAAGAAATATATTTAGAGCACTTTATGCACCATGGCCTTAAGCTAGTATCATATAGGGATTATCTCATTCATTTTCCTTCATCATGTTATCTGTTGTTCAAATAATTTAGTTAAATTTTTCCTATTTCTATACATTTAAAGACTAAACAAGAAAATAAACTTTATATATGTTTTAAAGTTTTTGTATTACTATAAATACACTTTGTAATGCCTAAGAACCCAATATAGGCATCAGTAAAGCAAGAGGAGTTGATAAAAACTGACCTAAATTCAGGAAGAGAGGTGAGTCATAGGTGAGGTAAAACTCCCAGAAGATAGAGAAATGCAAAGAAAGTGTATACCCATTTACTAAGAATCATATACCATTCAAGCTGCTAGTTCTAGATGGGGTTTCTGCATTCAGAGCATTCCATTCTCTTTCAAATCTTGTGTGCTTTGCTCATTCACAAATTCAATACCAAGGATTCTCCTCATCAACAGCTAGTACTGCCAGACCTCATCAAGTTTGTCTTTATTTTGCCAGCATCAGACAGCTTCCCTTTCCCTCTCTTCATATACATGTGTTCATAAAACATATTTATGAGGAAGCTCACTGCAACATTTCAGTGCTAGCCCCGAAATGGAAGCTACACAAATTCCTAACAACCCTAAAAAGAGAAACATAAAGTGAAGCATATTCACTCCATGGAACAAAATACACTTTTGAACATGGTTTGGTCACAACCACATAAAACACTTTGGATGAACTTAGTGAGATAGACAGGCTCAATATAATATAGGCTAATTTACAGTATAGTTTGCACTTTGCACCACACAATTTTATAGGTTTTGACAAAATATATAATGGACTGTATCCACCATTGCAATGTCATGCAGAACAATTCCAATGTCCCCAAATTGCCTCATTACCCCTATTCTTCCCATTCCCTCCTATCAGAACCTCTGGTGACCACTGCCTTTAAATGAAAGTTATAAGGTCTTCTTTGCTGGAATAATAATAACTTTACTTTAGTCTATATATGTACCCCCTTATATTTGTTCATTCTGCAATCTTGTGGATTTTGTGATGGTGATGCCTACTCTGTTTCTGATTGAGAAGGGGTTTAAATCCCATGGGGAAGATGAATGGAACTGACTTTCTTATAGTTGTAGATACTTTCTTTTTTGGGGGATAGGCATTATCCATCATCATCCTTTTGATAGTAGTCCTGGGAGAGTCCAATGAACTCTAGAGTAAGTGCTGCAACCCTGCTGAGATCCAGTGTTCAACGGGTATATGAACAGACCAAAAATTTTAGTTCTCTGGGACATATATATAATGAGTATAGTGATAATCACATATTCAAATAAAGGGGCAGAAGAGCCATGTGTAAGGAAATTATAAAAGTTTAACTCTGTTAGTTTTGAAGGAGAGTTCTATAGAATATAGAATTATTGGAAGACAAATTTTCCCTTTCAGAAATTTTAATACATCATACCACTGCATTCTTCCCTCCATGGTACATATATTCCAAGATAAAACCCACAGACAGAGTGTTAAATTTCTGAGATTTTTTGCCCTGCCTGTAGAGTCTAGATGTCTCTACAGCCTTCAGGAGCACCCTTGCTTGAGGCACTGTTTACTGTGGCAGTCAATGAACCCTCCTGAGATGGGCATAATTGTAACCTTGGGAGTGATCTGCTGACACACTTTGAAAAATCTTAGTGATAAAAATTCATTTATATTTCCCCCATTAGCAATGCACCAATATGTGTAACAAATGTGCTACCCTGTTGAAAGATGTTGTTAATCGGGAAAAGTATGGATGGGGAAGGGGGATATATGGGAATCCCCTAAATTTTGGGTGTAACATTTATGTAAACTATAGCTTTTTTAAAAATAAAATAATAATAAAATAAAGTAATAAAAGTGATATAGATTTATGAATGATTTATATAACATACATGACCTAGCAAAACTAAGTATAGTGTTAAAGTCAGGACAGATGTGTCCCACAAGTGAGGAACCAGTCTATAGAAAAACAGAGTTGAGGGTGATTGTATGATGTTTATTATACAGGCATAACCAGTTTGAGAACTTTGTTGAGCTATATACTTACAGTATACATTTCTCTGCAAGTACTGTATTTAAATAAAATTATTCTCAATATGAGAAGACAGTAAGAATGCCACCAATGAAATAATAAAAAAGATACAGTGGTAAGAATCACAATGCATAGCAAATATCAGGCATAAGGAAGAAAAGCCTTGATAAGGAATTAGGAAAGAACTAAAACTTGAACCTAGGAGAGAGAATTTATAGCAGAGTTAGGCTGAAAATAAGTGAATGGCAGGAAACTAAAAGGCCCTTTCATAAATAAACTTTTCAGAATGTTCTTTTAGAAACCATGCCCATACATATTCTTCTTTGTGTCTTTGGAATTACTGCATATAAATCCATCCTTCTATCTACCTTGATTTCCAAGCACTGCCTGTTTCTCTTGATTGCCAGTGATATGTTAGTAAAACAACAGTTTTCAGAATCCATTATTCAGTGAATCAACATGAAGACTCTGGAATCAATGAGCTCTCTAGAAGGAAAAAAAAATATTTATTTTTCTTCCCTAAGAATGGTTTCTTGGAGAATGAGGTCAGCAGAAGTGAACATATGTTAAGCGGAACTGAATTTATGGAATCGGATTTCCATAGTTGTTTATTAAGCATATGTACTGGCTCACTCTCTTCTCTTTGAAATTCATTCAGTTGTTGTGATTGGAGGAGGAAAGGATCATCATTCAAGACTTCATTCTTCAAGGATCTGAATAAAAATTTATTAAATAGAAATTTATGCTTTGAGTAGATTGTTTACAGAGATGGACCCAAATCTCCACATTTGTCTGAAGACATGTATTTTCAGTATGGCTTTAAATCTCCAACTATCACCAAGTAGAATCTTTTTTTCTATTTGGATCTGGTCTGGAATTAAAGTTTTTTTTATCTGCCTTGTTTATAGTATATGGAGGAAGTGAAAATTTGCCTGCATAATTCTGCTGTTCTCTCTAGGTACACTGTCTCTACCATTTGAACAATTCCATACTCACCTGATTCGGGATGAGAGGACACATGGCACAAAGGCCAGATATATCAGTCAAGTCTCTTTTAACAAGCCACGACTCCAAAGTGTGAGAGAGCGTAACCAATACTAGCAGATCTCACTAATATGGCTCTGTGGTTGAGGCCTGCTTCTGACATACATGGTCACAGGTTTTTTGAGGTCACAGGTACCCCTGGTACCTCAAAAAATATAAAGAGAGGATTCTTATATGCCCCACCCCCCCTTTCTAACACTGGATAATTTGTTATGCTGCAATTGTTAAATGATATAATAATTTGTATGAGCAGAAGTCAGGGAATTCAACATGGATTCCTCAATATACTTGAGCTATCATTATTCTCATATCTTGACTACTTATAGGTTTCCAGTACCTCTTCCAGGAGTGCTGTATATTTTTTGTACTTGAAATGATTGTCTTCCATTCTCCAGAAGGTTATAGAAGTACATATGAATGCTACTGCCTTTCATATCTTTATTTTTGTATTTATCAAGTGCCTTACTAAAATCTTACAGTTTAAAATAGAGAATAACCTGCCAATCCATAAATTGAACCAGATACCAATTTTAAGGGAGTTTGATTGACATATATTCACATACCATACAATCCATCCAAAGTGTAAAATCAGGGGAATTTAGTATAATCACAGACTTGTGCATTCATCACCAAAATCAATTTTAGAAAATTTCCATTACTACACATAGAAAATCCTGTACAACTTAGCAGTCACTTCTCAATCTCTCTATTCTTCCCTAGCTCTACGTAACCACTAAGCTTTTTGTCCGTATTGATTTATTTATATTTACATTTTATATAAATGGAAACTTGCAATATGTGATGTTTTTCTTTGTTTTTTCACTTACCATAATATTTTTTTCAAAAGTATTGTTTTTTATTATTAGAGAAATTGTAAGTTTACAGAAAAATCTTGAAATAAATACAACATTCCCATATACCCCCCTATTATTGACACTTTGCTTTAGTGTGGTGACTTTGTCACAATTCGTGAAAGAATACTAAAATATTGTTAGTTATAGTCCATAGTTTATATTAGATATATTTTTCCGTATTCTACCCTTTTATCACCTTTTAATCACATCATGCTTTTTATATAATTCATGATAGACCATTCTTAAACTCGTACTAGTAACCCTAGTCAATTGGCCACAACAGGATTCACTGTTACATAGTCCTATATTTTACCAACTTTCATTCTAATAGTGCACATTCCCCAAAACTTCCTGCTTTAACCACATTCAGAAACATAATTCAGTGCTAATTATACTCACTGTAGAGCTCAACCATCACCACTATCCATTTCCAAACCTTTAAAATCAACCTAAGGAGAAATTCTGTACAAATTAAGCATCATGTCACCATTCTCTAAAACCAATCTATCCCTTCATAACATAAATCCTATCTCTATGAGTTTTCTTATTTTAATTAGTTCACATAGGTGAGATCACACAATATTTCTCTGAAACTGCCATCTGGGAATTTCACTTGGCATAATGCCCCCAAGGTTCATCCCTATTGTTGCATGCATCAGGACTCCAATTTCTTTTTACAGCTGAATTATTTCCATCATACATATATATCACATTCTGTTTATCTATTCATTGGTTTATGGACACTTGGATTTCCTCTATCTTTGGCAACAGTGAAAAATGCAGCAATGAACATCAGTGTACAAATAAATGTTTGAGTGCTTGCTTTCAGATCTTCTGTGTATTTGCCTTTTAATGAGATTGTTGGGTCATATTGTAGTCCTATATTTACCTTCCTGAGGAACTGTCCAACTAGCTTCCACAGTGATTGCACAATTTTACAACCCCAGAAGCAATGAATGACTGTCCCAACACTTGTCCACAATCTCTCCAACACTTGTAATATATATTTTAATAATACCCATTCTAGTGGTTGTGAAACATCTCATTTTGGGTATTTTATTAGAGAAGTTCAACGATAGTATGGTCAGATTAAAAAAAATAGAACTGCAATTTTTTCTATTTCAGTATCTTAAATATATCCTATCCCTGCTTTCTCTGCTCCATGGTTTCTGATGCAACTTCAGCACTTAGCCTTGATGCATTTTCCTTGAGTGGGATGAATCACTTTTCTCCTGCTGATTTCTTTCTTTTTTTTTTTTTTTACTTTTAATATATATATATTTTTATTCTTGGTAAAAATAAAAATTTTCACAGTACATACCAATATTTGTAAAACAATATATAAATACATATGCATATATGTGCATTTGCTTGATTCCGTTGTTTCTTTGGCATTTGACATTCTGAAAGTATGTGTTTTGGAATATATCTAGTAGGATTATTTTCTATTTGGATACGTTGCCCTTCTTAAATATGTATAACTATGTCATTCATAAGAGTTTGGAAATATTCAGCCAATTTTTCCTCAAATATTCTTTCTGCCACTTTTCCCTTCTCTTCTTCATCTAGGACACCCATGACACTCATGTTTGTGTGTGTTGTGTTAGCATTCAAATCCCTGAGGCCCTGCTCAATTTTTCCCATTTTTTTTCCATCTGTTCTTCTACCCACAAGATTTAAGCTGATGTTTCTGCTAGCTTACTAATTCCTTCTTCTGCCCATTCAAATATGTTGTTGTGTGCCTCTACTGTATTTTAATCTTTTCTATTGTTTCTTTCATTCTGAACATTTCTATTATATTTCATTTCATTTTCAAATTCTTTTTTCTGCTCACACTTTGTTTTCTTAATATCCTTTATCTTTTTAGACTTATTTTCCTTCATATCTTGGAATTGATTAAATATTTTTTATTTGTTTTTCCAAATTCAGTGTCTCCTCTGGAGTTTCAATTTGCTCCTTTTAGCACCTCAAATATATCCTACCACTGTATTCTCATCTCCATGTTTTCTGATGAAAAATTAGTACTTAATATCATTGATGATTCCTTGTAGGTAAAAAACGGCTATTCCTTTGCAGCTTTCCCAATACATTCTTTATCTATGGCATTTGATATTATGAATAGTATGTTTCTCAGGGTAGATATATTAGGATTTATTCTCTTTGGAGTATGTTGTGCTTTTGGGGCACCTATATTTATGTCTTTCATGAGAGTTAGGAAGATTTTGGCTATTATTTTCTCAAACATTATTTCTGCACTTTTTCCCTTCCTTTCTCCATCTAGGGACACGTATGACATGTATGTTTTTGTTCTTTCTACCGTAACTCAAATCCTTGAGGCATTGCTCAATTTTTCTATTCCTTTCTCTATTTATTCTTTTCTTTGATCTGATTCCTCCTTCTATATGTTCACATATGCTGTTTTATGCCTTTAGTATATTTTAAATCTTCAGTAGTATGTTTTCATCCTCATCATTTCTGTTATGATTCCTTTTCTTCTTTCAAATTCTTATTTATGCTCACATATTGTCTTCTTATTATCTTTTTGCACTGTATCTTTACACTTTTCATATCTTGGAGCGTACTGTCTCATGCTAGTTCTGTTCACCAGTATTTTGAAAGAAATTATGAGGCTTTTCTGCTCTTTCTTTACCATTAGATTTTCCTGGTGTAGAAAGCTGGAGAGGGCCAATCCATAAAAACAGGTCACTCCAGAAAAGTCAAATTTGCACTTCTAGAATCTACCCAACTGTAGCTGGTTTGATTGTTGTATTCCTGTGGTTTCTTGCTCTTCGCCCACAAGTGTCCTTCTATATGCAGCACTCTTCAGTAGCTCGTGTTCTGTCCAGTGTCTCTGTGGAGTTAGGTCTCTGAACCTGGATATGCTTGGGATTCTAAGTCACTGCTGTGATTTTCTTTATTGTCTTTGTGACTGGTGGCAGAGACCCTGGCTGCTGCCCTGGAGAATGCAAGATATACAGGATTGAGTGATGACAAACAGAGAAGACTGCCTAGTACAAGACAGAAGTTTCCTCCCAGATATTGTCTTTTGTTTTGACTCAGATTTTTGTGGAGTCCATTCTCTAATATCGAACAGAGTTCTAAGCAAGTGAAATTTGGGTTTCCATTCACTGAAATTCTGTGGCGGTTTTCTCAGGGGATTTCTTATGTCACCATGTTGATGATGTCAATTGATTTTTTGGCAAAACTGCCAAGTCTTTTCAATGGGGAAGGAATAATTGCTTTAAAAAATGGTGCTTGGAGAGCATGATATCCATATGCAAAAAAAAAAAAGAAAAAGAAATGAAAGAGGATTTCTATCTCACATCTCTTAAACAAATTAACTCAAAATGGATCAAAGACTTAGATGTAAGAACTACCGCTATAAATCTCCTAATATAAAATGCAGGGAAGCATTTTCAGGATCTTGTGTTAGACAATGCTTTCTTAGACTTTACACTCAAAGCACAAGCAATAAAAGTAAAAATAGATAAATGGAAACTCCTCAAAATTAAAAACTCTTGTGCAATAAAAGATTTTTACAAAATTGAAAAGTCAACTTACTCAATAGGAGAAAATACTTGAAAATCACATATACAATATGGGTTTAGTTTCATATATATGAGGTTTCCCCCATAGCATAGTTTGCCAGCTGACAAACTGCTTTCATTGCCAACAGAAGTTAGTTTATTCTGAACTTTTATAAAAAGCAAAAGTTGGAAGAATGATCTTTTCACTTTAAATTATAGGCATCTGTTCACAGCCGTTTGGCTAAGAGGGAAATGTCCCACAAGCTGTAACATCAGGTTTCCAAACTTCTACGTAGGTAACAACTTTTGTGAGCAATTTACACTCCAAAATCCCCTGTGCTTCTTTTCCCCATGTGATTGATAACAGGCTATTTTTATAATAAATAAATAAAACCCACAGTCGGCATAGGTACTGGGTGACAGGTACTTTCTTTTACTCATGTTATGGATGTAAGTTACAGCATTTGTTTTTTTAGTGCAAAATTCGTTCATATCTATCTAAATTAAAAAACAGAATACACCTTTAATCACAATTATTTTAATTTTAGCATTCATTCTTCACACAAGCTATCACTTAGTGAGTACAGAAGGGCGAAGAGTATCATATTATTGCTTAACTTGATAAACTGTAAATAACCTGAATGTCCATCATCAGGGAACCCTTTAAAGATATGTGACAAAGCAGGGAATGGGGTATTTCTTAGTTGAATCATCTGCCAGGGTCCTATAAACTTTTGTCAGCAGACATAAGGAAATAATAATATGAAAGGGAGGCAGTCATCAAAGGGAAAAAATGAAACAATAATGGGGCTTACTCTCCATAGCAATTTCTCAGTCTAAGGCAGGACACCTTTGTTGTGCTGCCTGCTGTCCATTTCAGTCAAGTAGACAGCCTCTTCATGGTACAGATTTGAAGGTTTATAGAGAATGATGATGAACTGGACAAGGATGACCAGCAAGCAATGTGAGGAAGTTGAATGAAAAAAACAAGCAAAAACAAAACAATGTTTATGAACATTTCATGTAAGGCAGGAGAGTTCAGATTCCCAAGATGAAAATGAAAATTTCTTATATTAGTATAGCACTATACAAGTGAGCTTAAGTTTTCTAAATTTTCATGAGAGTAATATTTTTTATTTTATGATTTCAGTGCAAAGATTAAATGTTATAATTATGAAACTTTTTGGTCATTTAAGAACTCTCAATAAATTTTGACTTCCTTCTATTTATTTCTTTAATCCTTGTAAGATGAAATGTGAGATAAAATTGAAAGCTAAATGAAAATACTTTATGAGGAATGCTTATCTAGGATACCTGAAATGTCTATGAATTATAACGGAGTAGAAAGTGAGTTTGATGAAAAAGAAAAAAAAATAGTGTTTTAACCATAGAATAAGGAGAATTTTATTGGAATTATTCTTCAAAAGATATAAAGTTTATACTGGTACAATGGAAAGAGAGTGATCATATTTTTTGAAATTAAGGATAAAAAAGGAGATAGAAATTTAATAAAATGTTTGTCTTAATCCCAGAAGGTGTCTTCCTTTAGGGGAAAGGGAGACAAAAATCAAGCAAACAGACCAAAGAGCCTCTCTCTCCAATTTAAAGGAAATGCATGGATATTAACATGGCACATCACACCCCCAGTACAACAAAAATAAACCATGCACTATAAAGATTAAGATGCTCTTAAGGAGAATCCAAGACGTTTTCTCATCTGTAACATAACCTATAAAAGTAAACTTCCAGTGTAGTCATATTTGTCTTCTTTATTTACACCTATGCTTAACAACAATTATTCCCTTAGACAACCATGGGGCTGCATATCAACATCTGTTCCAGCCAGTGACTGGAACACTCAGTTAGTGTCTCCTACCTAATGTCTGGCTTATGTTGATCAATATCTGTTTATATCTTCTAACAGTTCTTTCTGTGCACTGTTAGTGTTCTCCTTCCCAACCAGTCCAGAGGATGCTGAAAGTTTTAATTCCAGAATATCAAGCACATAATCATAAGGTATTATTACTTTCAATGAGATTTTCACTTTCATATATGAAAAAATTCATTGTGTAACCCAGCACTTCTTTTCCTTTTTCTGATTTTTTTGGCCCAACACTCTATCTCATAATTAAAATTGTTTAAACATTATGATCAATTTATTCTTCATAAGGAAACCAATCATAATGAAACACTTTCATGTTGGTTATGGGGCTGTTTAAATACCCAGAACAAGATTTCACATGGATTACTGAAAATGGACACCCCAGAGAGGAGGATATTGAAGATTGTGGTGGGAGAGGATCTATTACCACAGAAGAGAGACTACAGCAGACTTACTGTATTAGCCAGCCAAAGGGGTGCTGATGCAAAGTACCAGAAGTCTGTTACACTTTTTTATATTTATTTGGGGTAGAAGCTTACAGTCACAAGGCCACAAAAGTGTAAGTACTTCCCTCACACATGTCCCTTGCCACGTGTTGGAGCAAGATGGCTGCCAGTATCTGTAAGGTGTTCAGCCTTCCTCTGTCTCTTAAGGCTCCATGGTCCCAGGTTCTAATGATCTCAGTTGTAGGCAATCAAGCTCATCTTTCTTCCCAGGGCCTCTGCAGTCTTTATAGCTGCTTTTCTTCCTCTGTGATCTTCTTTGTGTGTGTCCACCCACCAAGGGGGCGGGGACTAAACATCCTACTGAAGTGGCCAAATCAAAGACCTAATGTTAATTTAGTCAAGCAAAAGTGAAACTTCTGAATTTTATACAATCTAATATATCCAGAAGAAAAAAACAGGTTACAAACATAATCCAATATCCTTTTTGGAATTCATAAATAATCTCAAATTGCCACACTTACCAACATTTTGTATTTTAATGTCAGAGGATTCTGAAAAGTAGTTGAATACATAAACTATTTGTGTTAAATATTAATATCACCACCTGAGAGCAATGTGCTCTCAGAGGACAAAAAGCCCTCTGCAGAGATCAGTGCCCAAAATTAAAGTTAGACAGTTAGATAGAAACAGGTCATTGCAGCTCACATCACCCTGTGTCTGTTTTCATTCCATTTCAGGTACCATCTATATGTGAGCAATGTCACTAGAAAATTACATGACACTATTAATTGATCTTTTTAACTCTTTAAACACTTTTGTATTGTTTGGTTTGTCTCATGGAGCATGAATTCTGAATAAAAAGGAAATTTTAGACAAATCTTAAGAAACACAATACGTTTTCATAATTTGATTATCAATCCTGAAAGACAAAAATTAGTTTGCAAATTTTGCTTTTTTACCTTTTTTGTTTTTTGTGTGTTTCCTTAGATTGTGTGATTATGTTCATGTGTGTGCATATGTTTGCATGTGTAGAGTGCAATATTTCTAAAAGAGTGAGTTTGGAATCAGGGAGTCCTGGAATTATGATTCTTCCATATACTAATTGTACAACTGTTAAAATATCTTAATTTTTCAGGGTTTTTCCCCAGACCCAATTCCATTAAGAAAGTATGAACAAATAATGTTTCCATGTGATTTTGTTGTAAGGAGGTAGCTAAGATAAATTAGATAGATAAATGATAGATAAAATAGATAGATAGATAGATAGACAAATGAAAAGTAAAATAATTTGGATATTTTGAAGTTCAAAGGTGCTGCTCAAATATTCATACCAATTAATACAAATACTCTGTTCCTTTTCTATTTTACAAACTCACATATATCATCCATAATTCATCATATGTTACTTATTCCATAAAGATTTTCTGAAGCTCCAAGGCATACTGTACATTCTCTATTATATTATCAATCTCTCTATTATAATACATATTACTGTATAGCAGGTATTTGCATTTGTAGCTCCAATCCCTCCCCTCCATCCAATCATCTGTCCTTAAGCTGTGTGTTGATATTTATGCTGCATGGTAATTGGGAAATATAAGTGGTTATTGAACTGATAGATGATTTATTCAGTAACATATTTTTATTTATAATTTTAAAGACTACATGGTATAATAAAATAAATACATAAATAAATAAGTAAATATCCAACCAAACAAATGAACAAACAAACTGTGCAGAGTTACCAGCCTGGATTTTAGCTTTAACTCTATGACTAATTTGGGGAAGTAAATTTCTCTATATGAAACTGTGAAAGGAGGTGAAGGAGTAGATGATACCTAAGTTTCCTTCTAGTTATGACATTCTGTGATGCTGTGCTGTTCAATCTTTGCTGAAATCCAAGCAGCAATCTACTTATTACAATCACTGAGGAGGTTGTATTGAAAATGGAACACATCCACTAATAACGAGCAGAAAGCCTTAGGCACTTCTAGAGTTGCCTTGAGTCTTGCCTTGTCGCTGCAAAAGAGCTCCTTTGGTGTAAGCTGAGATTGTTTTCTTTCCTGTGGCCAAAGGAATAGGGATGTTTTTTTGCACGTGCTGGTTCAGACTACTTCACAGGTATCCTCTGGTTAGTATCATGAGTCTTCATCCACAGTACTGAGTGACACTGTTATTAATCACTGAGAATCAAAGAAGGATAGAAATAAATAAAGAAAGAAAAAAAAGACTAGGTCTCCAGAAGGGAATGTTCTTATCTAAGCTTAATTATGATAACCCTATTAAATCTGAGGAGCCAGGAAGGGCTTAGCAGAAAGATGCAATAAAGAAAAATGGAATATTCTGTGCTTTAACAAGCTTGTGTTAGGATCCCAACTGATGGTGTTTTCTCTGACTCATTTGTACAGATGAATGCATGCTTGTCATGTCATCTTGCATCTTTATGCCTTTCAAGTATGGCATTTTAGGAGCATTTGGCGACCAGTTTCCTTAAAATTATTGATTTGACAGTTTCTCATACTCAGAACTTGGATCCATTAGTTGCAACCAAAGCTAATTCGAACTGCATTTCGTTCAAAAGCAGAATTTGTTATAAGAACACACGGCCATTCCATGAAAATTTGCAGCTGAATTTTAGTGACTGTTCCCTCAGGAATGGACATGGACCTGAAACTAGTAGACACTCCCAATGGACGCAGCCTCTCCTGCTTCTTCCTTTCTGCCCTGCATTCTTCAGTTTGAAAGTTGTGCTTTTTCTACTCCCTGCTATCATGGAAGAACATATTTGCACTGAGGAATTTGAGATTACATGTTACAAACTTGATGTTTCACAGGGCCTGACTTACAGTCTTCCATCTCCAATTCTAACTTCCTACAGGAATGAACTTATAGGCTGAACTTGCGTAGGTGCTTATCACTAGTCTAACAAGTCTTGAGGAGTAAGAAGTGGGCATAATATTGGCTGGGGGAACCAACCTTGTGGTTTAGACAGGGAGGTTCTCTTCCATAAAAAAAAAAAAAATAGAAAAGGTAAAGAAATGAAAGAAAGAGAGGTGGTGTTTCAAAACCTGAGAAGCTATCTAAGCATGTTTGTTGCAGAACTTAGAATCTTTAATCTTTGTCTCTTCTCTTTCCCAAATAAACTGAAATTAATTTTTTTTATGTATGACTAACCACTTGAGGTAACCAGAAAACATCTGATGAAGTAAAGTAGTAAGAAAAATATAGTCCATTCAGGAATCAGACTGATTTAAATACAAGTAAATTAAAAAGCAGCTAATGCACACATGAGTTAGCAAATAGATCGGTGAACCAGTGAAACCACATGTATTTCCAAACCCTGGGATAATTAATGTTATAATGGAGTTAATAGTTCAGTGAAAGTATACAGGCAGATTTTTAGTAAGCAATTTTATTTTTAATGCATGTTTGAAAAGTCTCTACTTCCAGGTGCTGATTTGAGGATATTTCATCACCCCATCTTTGAAATCCACATTGTGATGACAAAATAATTTGTAACTGTGCTGAAATTGGGGAAGAATACTACCCCCTTAGCAGACATTTTGAACATTTTTAAAATTTAGAGTTGGTGAGAATAATTTAAGAAAAGGGCTAACTGATGTGTAAGACAGCTGGAAACTATCCTCTGTGGAAGTATCTGTAAGAGACTACTACCAAAATTTTACTGAAGACTCTGACCTCAGAATCACCAAAGCGCCACATGAGGACTAGAGACTTGGGAAGAAGATCAAGGAAAGATCCTCATCTTACTAGTGAGGCAAGAAAATGCACTGATGTAGTAACTCACATAAAGCAGTACTTGCTCCAGAAATATACTGGTGATGAGTACAAGGTGGATTTCTGAGTGCACGAAGATGGCTGGATTCTGATGAAAGAGAGGAGGATTCCACTTTCCCATGTGCTTTTTGTACCACCATAGCCAACACAGGGGGAAAAAAACCTGTCCAGCATGGAAGCAAATAACACTACCGTGTCTAGCTCTTTCTGTCTTCTCTTCTTTTTCTCTGAAATATTTGAACAATACCTACAGAGATTTTGATAGAAGCCATAACAACCCTTCGTCTTACAATCATTGTATCAGATTTTATCTACAAAGTCATAAATATCTCAAAATGGAAGGATACTGCTAATGTAAAAACTATTATAAAGCTAATGCAAAAACTAAAAAAGCCAAATCAGTTACTGAACAAATTATAAATATCTTAAATATAAAAAATCCTAAAATAAGTTAAAATGTCATTAGGAAAAATGTGAAAAAGGAAGGACATTAAAGATCCTCGTCAGCTACATATGACTAAAATCTTATAACTAAAGAAATTAATATGGAGAGGTACATGTTTTTGTTCATAACCTTTTTAAAAAAGAGTTGTTCCATAACAGAACATAGTATTTAAAATTCATTTGGGGAGCAAAAATAAATGGAGTGCTACTTTTGTAAACAGAAAGTATGCAATCATTTCAACAGAGATGATTTCTTCTTTTAAATGAGAGAAATTCCCCAAATATCATTTCCTTTAATGTAACAATCAGACTATATCAGCAGTTTTATTTGGCAAAAACACACTTAGGATGACAAATATTTATTAGGACTTAATTGAAGCTATTTAGTATTGTGATGAATATTTCAAAGAGTTTTAAACTTAGGATAGTTTATTCAACCATATACATTAACGTCACCTATTTAGCAGTTGAATATTTGCTCACTCTAGTTCATTTAGTGCAATTTATCTAATAGATGAATTATATGAATGGTCACAAGTCAAATACACTGTATTTTAAAAATATTTCTCCCATTTATATTTTACAACATATGCTCACTCCCAACGCAATTAGTATATTCCGTCATCTCACTGTACTTTGTTTTTGGCTGAATTTCCTCTTATGCTACATATTCTAATATTTTTTCTTCCCTTGCCAGAAAGAATGTGTTCTTTTCAATTCCCATTTGCTAAAATATTTCTTGGATTTTTCCAATATCTTCTATAAATATTCACCAGTGTTTGTACTCTTTTTCTTTAATGATCCAATCTCACATTTTACTTGGTTTTGTGTCTGACCACCTAGACATTAAATTCCCCAGTCTTCTCTAAAGCTTGCATAATCATTGATGGTCACTGTGAAATGAGTAAAATGATATGTGTCACGTATTGACTGTGGCTCTTAGAAGAAGGTGTGCTCTCTCCACTGCTCCATATCCCTCCACCTGACTTGCTAAGGATTGGATGAGCCTCTTTGGACTAAAGATAGAAATTGCAACATTAGATCTGAACTGATTACAATTACAGTATTAATAGCAGAAAGAAAGAAATTTCTCTCTTATTTGAAGAACACTATGTTGGTGTCTTTTTATATCAGCTTAAATAGTAACCTCACTAATACATCTCCAATCTCCTACAGGATAATGTCCATGTAATATTTTTCCTGGTTCTTTGACTCTTGTCAAACAATCTTGAAGAAAGAGACTAAAAAGAATAGATATTCCTTATAAAATATCAAGAATCATAAAGCTATAATAACTAAAAAAGCATAGTTTTAGTGCAAACGTAAATAAATGGAATAACTGAAGAAAATAAAGATATGAGAGAGAAATAACATTTACATTTTAAAACGACACTTGAATAATTGCCTTCTTGGTTGATATGGAAAAGTTAATAATGTATTTTACATAGATATCAAATACAACACATGGAATTAAATGGTAAGAGATGCTATTATCTAATTGTAAGAATCCAATTAAAAATGTTTAAGGAAAATAAATGAATTGTATTATTATTGAAAAGCAGATTAGGTATTATTCTAACTCCCCAAAAGATAATCACATAAAATGGACTGAAAATGTTTTATAAATTAAGACAGTAAACACAAATTCTTTGTATCTATAAATCAACTTAAAATTATACTCACAGCCTGGAAAACAAATTTGTAAAATATATTTCAGAAATTTGACTGAGATATAATTTTTAAAAATTATTTAATGAAATAAGACAAATTACCCAATAGCAGAAAAAGATAAATGACATAAATAAATAATGCAAATAAACTATGCCAAGAATGTTGAATAAACTTACTGGAAGATGTTAAATCATTATTAATTGGAAAATTTCCAATTTAAGCAGTGCAACACTATGTCAGACTCTTCACTCACTGTGTGAAAATGGTGAAATAATTTTATTTCTAAGTGTTTTTAAGGTGGAGAAAGAACATTCCTCCATGACAAAGATAAGGACTATGGTAATTTTGAAGTTACACATGGGTAAATCTCAAAAATATTTATTTTAGAATTTTAAAAGTATAGAAAGGTGCATATAAGAAGGTACATATTTTTAAAGACACAAAATAAATTAGGAGGCAATATATAGAGAGATATTCATTAAGACTTTTAGATAACAGATGAAAGACACCAAACATCAGATTTGGGTTGACCAGTATATTCCAAATAAGATAAATAAAATGAATTGTGACAAACTTCTGGGATGGCAGCATGAGGAACTCCATGGATCTGGTACACAGCAAATCAAGCAAACTGGTGAAAATTATTCAAGATAAATAAATAAATAAATAAATAAATAAATAAATAAATAAATAATGTCTCTGAAACTTTCCTTACAGCTAATAAGAAACATTTATTGAAGAAAATCTATTAAAATATTAAAATTCAGAATATTGAGAGTCTGTGGCATTTCAACCATGATCCATAGCAGTTCAATGGATACTCCAATCCAGAAAGGTACAGCCAAGAGTACAGAGTTCCTCTTCCTCCAGCTCTCAGTCATTGAGGGGTACATTACCTTCCCTGAAGAGTTAGACCAGGCCACCAACATTTCTCATGCACTCCAGGTACATATTTCAGGGGTTAAATCACAGGTTATTATGGTCAAAAGGTCAAGGGATCCTTTCTTCCATTCAGCCCCATTCATAAAGTGGAGACTCTAAATCAGGGTCAGCAGAAGGAGAGTACCGGGGCCCTAAATGCTCTCATCCACACTAGTTCATAAGACTGAGGTTCTAAGCCAGAAAGGCAACTCTAGAAGACCAGAAGCTACACCCCTAGCCTATACCCTGCTCCTAAGGTAGGGATGATTCCGAGAGAAACAGGACTCTGATTCCAGCTCTAGCTTCAGAGCAATG
The DNA here is from genome assembly GCA_029593785.1 of Cabassous unicinctus. Taxonomy (NCBI): domain Eukaryota; kingdom Metazoa; phylum Chordata; class Mammalia; order Cingulata; family Chlamyphoridae; genus Cabassous; species Cabassous unicinctus. The sequence continues at coordinate 6,276 of JAQZBX010012072.1, read as the reverse complement.
ACTCAGAGATTTTTCCCAGAAAGAGATGAAGGCCTTAATGACATGGAGCATCAAAGTTTTCCCAAAAGGAACTTAATTTATCTGAATTAATAGATAATTAATAAAGTTTGGGGAATTTAAAGCTTAAGGATGCTATAAAAAACAGTAGATGTTTAGATGATAAACAATTAAAAGGAATTTAGTAATTAACTAAACTCTTCACAATCTAGTTTACCAGCAATCTAGTTTTAACAAAAGGGAAAGAGACAGCTAAAACCCTTCCTGATGTCAGAACAAACCTCAAAGAATGGCTTCAAAAACTACCCATGTAAATGGGTCTGAACTTAATTTCACCGTACTAATGAAAAATTTGTACTTAAGGGCATTATCAGAAACAGCAGAGTAATCAGCTGGCAATTAGTGGAGCCTAAAAGGTTGTGTGAGGAGGAGAAGAGGCAGTCAAAATGAGCCATGGTGAAACTACTGCATCCCAAGGTGACTTTACACATGCCAAAGACTGCATTTTCTACGGAACAGCATCAGAGGCTCCACACTTTAGCAGGAATTAAAGTTCACTATAGTAGCCCAGATAAAACAGGAAAAATAAACAAACAACAACAAACCCTGGGAGGAGATATCAGTATTTATAGTTGCTAAAATATAATATCAAAAATATCAATCAACAAAAATTATGAGACATGCAAAATGTGACCCATTCTCCAGAAAAAGAACAAGAAGCAGAAAATGCTTCTGAGAAAGCCCAGATGTAGGATTTACCAGTAAAAAGCTTCAAGCAGTCATTATAAATATGTTCCAAGGCCCAAAGTATTCTCTGCTTTAAAAAGTAAAGGAAGATATAACGATAGTGTCTCAAGATATGGAGAATTCCAATAAAGTGATAAAATTGTCAATATATAACCAAAGACAAAGACTGGAGTTGTAAAATACAATAACTGAAATGAAAATTTCACTAAGGAGTCTCAACACTAGATATGAACTGGCAGAAGAAATAATTAGTGAAATTGTAGATATATCAATAGAGAGTACATATTTGAAAAACAGAATAAGGAAAGAAGAAAATGAACGGAGTCTCAGAGAAATGTGGGACATCGTTAATCACTCCAATATAGATAGGCTGATTTAAAAAGCAATTGCATAAAAACAATATCTATATAATTTTGGTTGGACCAATAACATATATAAATGCAATATATTTGACAATAAGAACACATAGGAGTTCAGTAGGAGGGGAAATGAACTAAAGGGAAACCCAAACACTTGGAAAAAATGAATAAAACAAGGAATTAAAAATTTTTAAAGTTAACATAGAAAAGGCTATAAATATATACTTGCTCACCTTTCATTACTTACCTCTTCCAAAGCTTATAAAATTATATAAAATGATAAAAATAGTAAAGTATTGTGTTAATAACTTATTTAGATATAATGGGAATAGCATTGATAACACAAAGAGAGAGAAAGAGGGACAACAGCTACATATGAGTAACATTTATATTAGTATTAAGTTAATATAAATACAAATATATTCTGATAAGTTGAGTTATATATGGTAAGCTAAAAAGCAACCCCAAACAATGTAATTCAAAAATACAGTGAAGTGAGATAAAAAACAGCTAATGCAAACTATGGACTATACTAATATTGTAATATTCTTTCCTCAATTGTAACAAGGGTACCATAACAAATATATATATATAATATCATTTAAAAAAATAAAGTGTTACACTACAAAACCGTCCCTTAATGAAGCAATCCCTATAGGAGAAATAGAGGAACAACAACAATAAAAAAGGCATGATTCATATAGAAAGCAAAAAGTAAAATGTATATGAAATTCCAACTCTACTAAAAATAACATTAAATGTGCATGAATTAAACAATAAATTTGAAAGCCAGTATTATCAGACTAGAGAAACAAACTCCAACAATATGCTGTCTCCAGGAGACACAATTTAGATTCAAATATTAAAATAGCTTGATTGCAAAAAGATGGAAAGAAATACTTCATGCAAACAGTAATAATAATAATGCTGGAGTACTTATACAAAATCAGACAAAAATGACTTTGAAACCGAAAAATATATTATTAGGTTATAAAGAGGGACATTTTATAGGGATACAGGGCCAATTGATGAGGAAAATATAACAATTATAAGCATATATGTACCTGACAATGGAACACTAAATTACATAAAGCAAAACCTGACAGAATTAAACTGGGAAAAAGACAATTCAATAACAATTGTAAACATCAATACTTCACTTTCAGATATAGCAAAAACACAAAAAAATTAACAGTAAATGGAAGACTTGAACACAGTAGAAAACAACTAAACCTAACAGTCTGTCAAATGCTCTACTAAACAACATCAGAATATATAATTTTCTCAAGGACATAAGGAACATTTTCCTTAATAGAATGTATTCTAAGGCATAGAATAAGCCTTCATAACTTTAAATGGATTTTAATCATAGTAAGCATTTTCAGCAATGACCATGGAATGAAACTAGAAATTGATGACAGAAAGACGTTTGTGAAATCACAAATATGTAAAAATTAAACAATGCTCTCTTAAAAGATGATGGTTGAAATATAAATCATATGGGAAGAGAGAAAATACTTTAAGATGAATGGAAATCAAAGTGCAGCATACCAAAACTTATAGGATGCAGCTACAGCAGTGGATACAGGGAAATTAATAGACATAAACACCTATATGAAAACAGATGAAAGATCTCAAATAAAAAACCTAACTTTCTACCTTATGAATCTAGAAATACAGGGGCAGACTAAAACTAGAGCAAGCAAATAAAGGAAATAGTAAATAAATAGTTTAATTTAATGATTAAGACAATAAAAAATCAATAGAGAATATCAAAGAAACTAAAAGTTAGTTCTTTATAAAGATCAATAAATTTCACCAACCTGTAGCTAGACTGACCAAGAAAGAAAGAAAGAAAGAAAGAAAGAAAGAAAGAAAGAAAGAAGACAAAATCAGAAATGAAAGAATTCATATTGCTACTGATCTTAAAGAAATAGAACAATGATTATTAAGGAATATTATCATTGACTCTAAGCCTACAAATTAGATAAATTAGATGAAATGGGAAGAATTCTAGAAGAAACAAACTACCAAAACTGACTCAAGAAGAAACAGAAAATCTGAATATACTTATTACAGAAAATGATCTTGATTTAGCAATAAAAAAAATTATCCACAAAATAAAAGCAAGGCCCAGATGGTTTCTGCCAAACGTTAAATAAAAATTCATAGTAATTCTTAACACATTATTCCCCTCAAAAAAAGAAGAGGAGAGGGAAGCAGGGGTGGATTAAGTGGTTGAGATCCTGTCTACCATATGGGTGGCATTGGGTTGATTCCCTGGGCCTCCTGGTGAGGGCAAGCAGGCCCACGCCTGTGTAGGCCTGATGGCCATGCCCGTGGAAAGCTGGCACAGCAAGATGATGCAACAAAGGGATACAAGCAGACACAGAGGAAACACACAATGAATGGACACAGAGAGCAGACCACGATCACAAGTGGGGGCGGGTGGGGGATATAAATAAATAAATATAAATCTTAAAAAAAAGAAGAAGAAAGGAGAAAGAACAATTCCGTCTTTTTCTGTGAGGCCACTATTACCCTGATACTAAAACCAGACCAAAACGTAAAAATAAAAGAAACAGCAAAAGAACACGACAGACCAATATCTCTTCTGAATATATACGTAAAAATCATCCTCACAATTTCAGCAACCCAAATACAGCAACATGTAAAAAGAATGATGCACCATAACCAAATGAAATTTATCAAGTAATGAAATGTTGCTATAATATCTAAATATCAATTAATGAGATACACCATATAATGCTTTAACAGCAAAAAAACAAAACAACATCTGAATAGATACAAAGTATCTGAAAATATCTGACACCCTTTCATGACAAAAATATTCAACAAACTAGGAATAGAATGGAACATCTCCAGCCAGATAAAGGACATCTATGAAAACCTCACAGCTAATATAATACTCAATAGTGAAAGACTGAGAGCTTTCCTCCTATGTTCAGGAACAAGACAAGGATGTCCTTTCTGATCATGTTCTGGAGTTTCTAACCAGGGAAATTAGGGATAAAACAAACAAACAAGCATTCATATTGGAATGGAAGAAGTAAAACTGTGTATTTGCAGATGGCATGATCTCGTACATAGAAAATCTTAAAGCATCCACTGAAAAAGTTTTAGTACTAATAAATGAGTTCAACAACGTTGCAGGATAAAAGACGAACACATAAAAATCGCTTGTATTTCTATACACTCGCAATGAACATTCCAAAACTGAAAATAAGCAAATATGTCAACTTAAAATAACATCAAAAACACAAAATACTTAGAAATAAATTTTACCAAATAAATGCCTCAAAAACTACAAAACTGGAGGAGGCAAGATGCCGTTGGTTTAAGTGGGCACTCACCATCTCTCTCTTGCAAAAGACGGATTAGTGGGGACAAGATCCTGCCTGAGTGAGCTGTTCTGGGAGCCCATGGAGCGGGAGCCTTTGAGGCATCAATATGGAGGGAGCTGGACAGGGAGATAGATTACTCAAGATAAAATCGTGAGTTTTTAGCCCTATGGCTGGAAACCGCAGACCACTAAGCCCCACTCTCAGGGCGAAGATCCAGGGTAAGCCCTGGCCAACCAGGGAGAGGGAGCATTCTCTGAGAGTGGCAGTGTTCTGGCCAAGGGCAGAGAGGGATTTCCTTTCTGTGGGTTTGGTTGCCTGGACCCCATTTGAGCTTTGGGGAGCACACCAGCCAGCTCAAAGTGGCACCAGGCAGAGGGGAGAGGCAAATCTGCTGAGGAAGCCTGATTTACCTAACTGCCCTGGGATAGAGAAACTTGGCCTGTGAGAGGGCAGGGTCAGGCAATTGACCAGTTCCATGCTGAAAACTCAAAATTTCAACTCCCCAAAGGGAGGCAGTCACTAAGAAGCACTTAATAAGTTTCCAAGAGCCTGTTTAGAGGCCTCTGGCAGGAGTCGATGGTCTAGAAGTCAATTGAGAATCATTTCTGTCCTGTGAATTCAGTCATCAGGGTCCTATTTGAATTTCAAAAGGGAACTCAACCTGACCAGGAGAGGAGAGGCCGGATATGCTCACACAGCCTGTTGAATCCTACTGTCCTAGGAGAGTCAAACCTGCCTGAGGGAAAGTGACTGGATAGCTTTCTGAAGAGCTAACTAACCCAATGTGAAAGTTTAGCTCATTGGAGGAGTTTCTGCCTTGAATATATGAGGTCTATAGTTCAATTCCTGGTTCCTCCTAGAGTAGTGATCCACAGGGATATCAAACATCCAGTTGATACTTTAGAACAGGAAAAAACATAGAAATTATTTTTGTATTAGCTTCTCTTGGGTACCTTATTTTTCTTAAAAAAAAAAAAATGTTGCTTAAAAAAGAATTTTAACTTAGTTTACTTGAAAAAACCTGCTTCAAAATCTGTAGAGAGAAGGCTGTAAGTTTACTGATTGATGAACAACGGCACCCTGAGATTCTCCACAGGTGCCTAAGAAGAAATGTTGTCCTTCCTTAGTTTTTGTTTGACTGCTTTCTTGTGTGTTTTTTTGTTTGTTTGTTTCTTGTTTTTCTTTCCTTTTTCCTTCCCTGCCTTTTTTAAAAATTAGGTGCTGCTGGTTTGTTTCTTTGTTGTGCTTCTTCATCCCTGATTTCACATTTTCTGTGTGCACTTATTTTGTCTACCAATGCTATCTCCTTTCCTTCCTTCATCTTTTTATATGCTGCTTTTTGTTGTGGTCTTACATTCCAAATTTCTTTATTTAGTTCTCAATTTTTCCGGTTTCTATTTCTATCTTGTGTATTCTGTTTTCTTTTTTTTATTAACTTTTTCTTTTTGTCTTTTCTTTTCTCTTTCTCTCTCTTCTCATCATTCTGGCCTTTTAAATCATGCTATATATTTTTTCTCTATTCAGTTTCCCATTTCATTTTAGGTACTCCACTTTTTTATTCCTATTACTCTACACTACTCACATGAGTTAAATATTCATTTTACTAAGTCTTATAGAGTCCCTCTTCTAACTTTTACTATTATTTTTACTATTATCCTCTTTTTTTTCTTACGTCTTCTGCTTTCTCTGACTCTAATCTTTTTACTTCAAGGAAACATAGAAAAGAGCAAGGAAATAGAACAAGAAGAACAAAGTGTCAAAGAGAAAACTTAACACACAAAGAAGACCAGCAGCTAAATAAAACTCTA
>JAQZBX010012071.1:0-41871 GCA_029593785.1 Cabassous unicinctus | reverse complement strand
ATGCAGTCGACTTCCTCAGGTAGACAAATTCATTTATCTGAGACAGACTAAACATAAAGATGGATTCCTGTTAAGAATATGAAGAAGTAATCTTATTTCTCTGAGTCAGTCTGGAGGTTTGAATAGTGAGAGTGCTCAGGTGAGGTTTGCATCTGTTTCCGATATCTATGACAAATGCACACGGAAAATTACATTTCTTGCCAGCTAGTCTAAAGCAGATGTAGATTTATAAGTACCTATGCAAATGAAGTTGAAAAATTTATACTTCCATAAAGCAACTAAAACAAATATTCATCATTTAATGAATGAAAATTAAAATCCCATAAACATATATTTCAGTAACATGATTTACAACAAATTTTATTTCTATTTTAATAGCTTTTTATAACTCTATGCCATCCAAAGTTTAAAATCAGTTCACCTTAGCAAATATTAATTGGAGAGCTGCAATATACTATATAGAGATTACTATATATGATATGGGTGTAAAGATAAAAACAGTCTGTGCTCTGATAAAATTACACTTCAGAAGCAAAAGAAAAGAATAGATGGGCTAACATTTTATTATGTGGTTGATGCTGTGGGCTATTAAGAAATCTTCACCAATGTTAACAAATTTAGAGCTCAGAACAGCCTTATAAATGTGATTTCAAAATAGTTCAATAATGTGTCCAAATCATGTAGACAGTGGATTCTGCCATGGTTTAACACAGAAATAGAGATTCACTTCATGTTTGGCTGATTTTCAAGTCTTAACTCTTTTTTTCCTTGTAACCAGTTCTTAGCTTTTATGATTATAAAATAAAAAATTTTGTGGGATATCACATGATTTCAATTCTATTTTACTAATTATGTAATATTAAAATAGTATATATTAAAAAGCACATCTTTCAATTACTATATTATTTCTCATAAAAACAGACATACACATTTGAAATTATTATTTATTTAGATATATAGATACTATTTGATGCTCATTTGCATTTGTGGACATATACAGTAACTCCATTACTCCCAAATGTCCAGGAATAGGTTAGAAATCCCTTTCTTACATACTGAGATAAAATTATTAATTAAAGTTAGAGCAGCTTCAGTGTTTTTATAGCATATTCCTCAGAACAGCAGTAATTTACAATAATAATATATCTTACTTGGATAGGAGTTTTGAGGTTAAAATAAATTTGTGAAATTCTGAGTTAAAGTTTAACTGTGGTACGTCCCAGGAGCTGTATTTTGCCAAAGTGCATACAGCTCTCCAAGAGTACCATATAATATGCTATGCTCACTGAATTTATACTACATAACATTTTTTCCTCCATGAAACATGAAACAAGTTTATAATGAAATATATTTCGTAAAATATTCCTTTAAGATATTAACCTGTTCTCACTGAGCAACTGATTGATCAGACATAGGGCAAATATTTGGGAGAAAATTGCAATAGCCCAGGAAGAATTTGCAAGGTGATTGCTGCTAATGGGTAGAAGTGTTAATTCAGTGACCAGTTATAAAATAGAGCCTAGAGAGCTAACCAACAATGCTTAGATATAGGTTAAAAAACATTTTCCAAAGCTATAGAGTTACATAAACATATTATCTGCCTTTTTTTGATGATTTACATGTTTTGCACAGCTTTAAGCATTTCCCATGGATTAGTTTATATAACCATCATCCTATAATCCTATTTATAGATTAAGACTCTCAGGCAGAGAACTTCAATACTTTCCCCAAGGCAACCCAGCTAGTAAGGGTAGAGCCTGATTTATAACTTCAGAGTCTGATTTAAGTCAATGCTCTTAAACCTTATACTACACATAAACTAATCTGACGTATTTTACAGATAATATTTGATTAAACAGTTCTCCCAACAATACTAATTAAAAAAGAACTTACATAAAGGGGAAATTGAGCAAACACATAAAATGGGGCCAATCAATTTAAGCATAGATATAAGAAAATACCAACTTAGTTGATTTCAGTATGAAAGAAAGGTCTCAGTTAAGTGTCCGTAAAACCTAAATATATGAAAAGAAGAGAAATTTAGAAGGAGACAAAACATAAATTAGTCTCCTAAATCTTATTGAACCCAGGATTTTCTCTAACAATTTAAAGATGAGGATTTGGACATTAAAATCTGAGCTTCACAGCATTTGTCTTCTGGAGAGTAGGACTGGGGCTAGGTTAGAAGGTGATTACAAGGAGTATATCATGTACCATAGGAAAATAAGTTAATCCCCAAAGCATATTTTTGGAGAGCTACTCAGACACAATCTCTACATGCTACCCAATCAAACGTCTTTACCAAGAGATAGTGCAGTCTTCCGGCTGACCAGAGTTAAGCAGTTGCTTCCATAAATTTATTCACAATTTAGAGATTTGAAAATGAAAGCTAAATAATTAATAACTCACCTTTCAGCAAAATATAACTTTTACCAGGCATTTGGGGAGCTGAATTATGCAATTTAAACTTCTGAGGAAGATTTCTAGTTTCCATCACAAATGCAGGATTAGTTTTATTCCTTCTGGTCAGGAGAACATTATTATATGGAAAAAGGTATCAGTTTTGTTTCAATATTTTTCCTTCTCATTTTACACAGATGAAATCCTTTTTGAATCCACCTTTGGGTTATTTCTAATAGTACTTTTGGTGCTTCCATTGTTAATCCTAAAAATAGAATGATATAATTTACCAAAAGCCAACATAGATACTGGGACTACTTTTACTGAAATGACTTTCAGAACCAGTTCACGTATTTTACTGAAGGGATAAAATGGTCCATACATAGTGAATATCTCAAGGAAATAATTACAGGTATGAAGAGTAACAGCCTTATTTTAAAATACTCTTAGGTTTTTAATATAAAAATAATTATTTAAAATCCTTATGTGTTATCTTTAGAAAGACTTGTTTCTCCAATATAATGCCATAATCCTTTCTGAAATCAAAGCCATCAAAGAATTGAAGCACTTGTGAAAACTTGCTCTTGAAAGTATTACTGATTTTATTTCCACTTCCTTTTCTACTCTGCTCTTCTTCCCACTTCCTTGCCTCTCTGTCTCTCTCTTTGCTTTTTACTGAAATAAACATAAAAGTATTTCAAACAAAATGTATGAGTTAAGATATATTACAGATAAAACTATGGTGTATATTCCAAAACGAACATCAAAGTCAAGATAAAAAAACAGGGAAGTCACAATTCTACATCTGAGCACTACCCCTTTCTCTCTTCATCCACAAAGGCAAACACTATCTCAATAACCTAACCTTTCGTTTAGTTTAATCAATATTTTTACAAATTATGTAAAGTGCACCATAATTTTGGGAGGAGGAGAGGGGGTCTGGTTTTACTGATTGTTTACTGTAGTTGCAATTTCTTGATTTACATAGAAGTATAGTATTCCATTTAATGAATATGCTAGAATTAATTTTTTTACTCTACTGTTTACGGATTTCTGGATTTTTTCCAAAATTTGACTACTCACTATTATTAACATTTTGTAAAAACAGTTTGGTGCTGAGTTGCAAAACTTATGATACATTTCAATTGAAAATTCCACTGTTTTCCAAAGTAGTTTTATATAGCACTATATTCATCTGTAATATATATGAGTTGCAGTTATTCAACACCACAGCCAACGTTTTTATAATTTTATTATATTAATATAATTATGAATATAATACAATTTACTATAGGATAGCATATGAGCTAGCACAGAATGGCTATATTAATTATTAATATATTAATATATAATATTACAAGGCAATGTAACATAAAATATAACAATAATAAATATGATATGATATAATAAAATATAGCCAGTAGTCGGAGTTTGTAGTGATTTGCATTTACCTATTTATGAAGATTTTGAATATTCTTTCACATTTTTATTAATCATTTTGACATTCTTTGTTATGAAGTTCTTGTATAGCCTTTGTTCTAATAGGTTGTTTCTCTCTTCATTATTGATTTGTAAGTTTTTAAATCATTTCTTAATTCCAGTCATTTGATTATTATATGTGTTGCAAAAATTTTTCCCATTTTGTGGCTTACATTTCCATTCTTTTAAAAGTGTCCTTGGATGGATATAAATTTATAAACTTAATTTGGCTTATTATATAGATATTTTTCTTCACTTTTAATGTTTTCTGTGTTGCAATTAAGAAAATGTATCACAAATCCAAATTAAGATATTATATCTTCAGGTCTACAAACTTTATACCTTATCTATTATATTAAAAAGTAAAAAACATAGGACATTTACATAGTTGATAGTATGAAGTAAGAATTTAGCCTCATTTATTTCCATTTGGATATGCAAGTGACTCAAAAGTATTTACCTGGAGGGAAAAAGGTCTCTTACCATTGTTATAGGTTGGCAAGTTTGTCAAAAACAGTGACACTATGAATATGAATCTGTTACTTGACCCACTGTTCTATTTTTTTTCTCTGTTTGACTATCTTCATGTTTTACTCTACTATCTTAATTACTGTTATTTTATGCTAAATATTTATATCTGGTAGAGAAAGTCCTCTCAAATTGTTTTTCTATTGAATACAGTAGTGATAGTGGGCATCCTTGACTCATTCCTGATCTCAGTGATAAAATTGTATGCTTTCTGTTCATTTTATCTAAATGTAGTTTATCAATTTGATGAGTGGATCATGAAGTTAATGAATGCATTTTCTAAACCTACTGAGATGATTATTAGGTAATATTTTTTTTTTTTGTTAACGTGAGCAAATGCCTGATTAATTTTTGACGAATTTTGGGTTCTGCAATAAGCTCAATTCATTTTATACATTATTCTTGGATTAATATTTTATATTGAATTTTATTTATATATGTACATGTATAAGGAAACTGACTTTTAATTTTGTTCCTTGTATTGATCTTACAGGTTTAGATAATAAGCTCATATTGCTATCATAAAATCCATTGTGAAGAGTCCCTAATTCTATTCTGTGGGAGAATTTCTATAGAGTTGCTGCAATTTCTTCTTTAAACATTTAGTAGAATTTACTAAGGAAGGCATCTGGGTGTGGGGTGTTGGTCAGGGCAGTCTGTATTGTAGTCTACTTGTTTTTCATTAGTTTGTAAGTGTATTAGTCAGCCAAAGGGGTGCTGATGCAAAGTACCAGAACTCTGTTGGATTTTATAAAGAATACTTATTTGGAGTAGAAGCCTACAGTCACAAGGTCCTAAAGAGTCCAACTCAAGGTACCATAAGAGTTACTTTCTCACCCAAAGTCTATTGCCACAGGTTGACACAATATGGCATGCGACATCTGGGAGGGTTTGGCCTTCCTCTTCCCTCTTAATTCTCCATGGTCCCAGCTAATTCTGATCTCTACTGCAGGCTGGCATAAGCCTTGTCTCTCTCCCCAGGGCTCATTTCCTTCCCAGCTCAGCTGCTCTGTTCTCTTCACAAGGTCAGCTGTAGACTATGAGGCTAATCTCTTTTCCAGGGCCTCTGCCGTGTCTAATGAGCTGTGCCTCTTCCTCTGTGTTCTTCTTCTCTGTACCTGCTTCTCTGTGTTTCTGCTTCCATGTAAGTGTCTGTTTTATAAACCCACCAAGGGGGCTGGAACTCAACTCTGAGTCATACTCTAATGACATGGTTGAATCAAAGCCCTAATCTTAACATAATTTAATCAGATGTCAAGCGGAATCTATACAATCAAAGGGTTATTGCGCCCAGAGGAACAGACCAGTTTACAAACATAATCCATATGTCTTTTTGGAATTCATAAATATTATCAAGCTGCCACAGTAAGTTTCAAGTTTCTGATTTTATCTTAACTTTAAAAATATAATATTCAAATAAATATGCATAATAGAAACCAAACATAGCATACATTTATAGTCTGTTGAATTTTCATAAACAAAACACATCTATGTAGTAAGCACCCAGAACAAGGAACACAATATATTCAACAGCTTTGAAATTTCTTTTGTGTTTCATCCAGGTATTCAACCCCAAACACACATTCATCCTAACTTCTAACAGCATAGATTAGTTTTTGCATTTGTATGTGTTATATAAACCAAATCATGTATTTTGTACTCTCTTGTGTCTGAATTCTTTCACTAATTCTTATATTTATGAGATAAGTCTGCATTGTCATGTATAGCTGTAGAACATTTATTCTCATTGGTGTATAGTGTTTCACTATGTAACACTTCCATGACTTATGTAGTCATTTCATTGACTTATTCGTTCAGTCAATGAAATGGGGATATTATGAATAGTGCTACTAAGTACATTGTAGTCCACATGTTTAGTTGAAAATATTTGTTCATTATTGAGGGTATAACCACCTATAATGGAATGCTGGTGGGTCATAGAGCATGCACAAGTTCAGTGTTAGTACATACTTGTGAACATTCTGTGAATGTGATTTTAAAAATTTATGCTTCAAGTATCATAATTAAGAATTTTAATTGTACCATATTCTCACAATATTTGGTGTCTCTGATTCATTATGTTTTATCCATTAGTTAGTGAGTGTTGATAAAACATATTACATTTAATTTACAAGTTGATGATGATTAATGATGTTGCCCAAAGTTTCAAATGCTTATTGCTCATTTTGGTATATTCCTTTGTGAACTGTTTGTTCATGTTTTCTGTCGATTTGCCTACTGGTTATGTCCCTTTACTTATGGATTTGAACATGTGAGAATTACAAATGAAACCGCAAATCAGATTATGTAATAACAATATTTTAGGTATGTACAGTATTTTTGAGCAACTTCTTATTGCAAAGTATCCCTTTATGTTTAAAAAATTATTTGCAAATTTCTAATGAATGGCATTTACCCATTTTAGGATGGAATTTGGATTCAAGGTATGATGAATATTAAAGGAAAATAGTGAAAAATATTTAATCTTACCACTACTAATGTCTGCATGAAATGAAATAGGTTCCTACTGATCATTTACCCAATATTTTGGTATTATTGATGATAAAACAAATATTGGTTTATTTATTAATATAACAAATTTCAATTTACTTTTATTCGTGATGTTTACATGGAATTCCTACAAAACATGATCAACAAGTATTTGTTTTAAATTAGGCATTTTTTAAAAATTAAGGTAATGTAAAGTATTTAAACTAAGGTAATATTACTCCATTCAGAATATTTAAAGATGATCCTTAGTAAACTAATTGGATCCAAACTGTAGTTTAAAAATAATGTGTGCAAGTATTTAACTAGGTCAAGTTTAACTACTTTGTATAAATAAGTCATTTAAAAGTGTGTTTAGGTTGTGTGTGTGTGTATTATATGCACAAATGCTGGAAGTAATACAATGGTGTATGAGATTAATTGTTTTATAATTACCTTCCAAATACTACCAAATATCATTTACTTTTAGGTTATAATCAAAAGCAGTATTATCATTGGGTAGAAAATATTCACTTTTACTATAATAATTTCCAAACTCCATATAGTGTTTATAAGACTAAAGAAATTATAAAAGTACCTCTATAAAAATTTTATGTGTGTTTTAAATATTTTATCATTTTCCAGCATTCAATGATTGCTTAGAATAAAAGTATAAATGGCACAACTTTACTAGTGAATGGAATACACACACACGTGTGTGTGTGTATAGATACAGTTCTAAAAAATCATATGTTGAATTTCTTCTGATAACATTGACATTTTGGCAAGGTTGCCTTAACATTTATCTTAAGCTAACAAAAGACATCTATAATACTTGTTTGCTTATAAAAATGCTAAATTTAAACATAAAGGTGAAAGAATTATCTTGTCTTCTCATACTTAGGTCTAGTAAAAATGACACTGAAAGAATATTAGAACATAAATATTAGTATAATTTTAATAATGCCAAAAAGGTGATTCTAAGAAGACTGCAAAGTAATTCAAGTTATCACATTTTTAGAAAAGCAGTTTATTGTCCTCTGTATTTATATTTGGAAAACAAATTATTTTACTTTAAAATAATTGTGAAATATTTTTAATGGATGATAATATATTTGTAATTTGAGTTTGATTATGTTAGTTTTTCTTCAGATTTAATAAGAAGATATATAAAAAGATAACTTAGCTCACCAATGCAAGATGGTGGTAGGGTGATATTTGGGAACCCTGTATTTTATGCATGATTGTTCAGTAAACCCACAACTTCTCCAATAAGGAAAAAAAAGATAGTCTATGTGTGAAAATTAATTCCCTTTCATACTTATTTGAGGTTAGACTATGAGCTACATTTGTAAAAGGACTAAATTCAACAATGATAAAAATGTCAGGCATCCTTTCCTTGTGTTTATGAGAAAAAAAACAGAGGCACATATTAGTTCCAGAAGTACCTAACATTGTCTCTTGGTATCAGAGAGACAATGAGCAACAAAATAAATAGAATTAATAGTTATTTCATTTCATAATAGTGGGGACAGATATTGCTGAAACCACCTTATGAGTAATGCTTTCCAGTACCTCATGTATACTTTGAAGCCTCTAAAAAAACACTATTTTATTCCATTATCTTTCAAATTTATAAATAGTGTGATAGGGTGCACTTAAAAAATGATTACTTACTATGATGCTGATGTGCCTAGAATGCCTATTTATTTATTTAATCCATAATTAATCCAGTTTGACCAAGATCACCTATATAAAATGAAAGAGAGAAAAAAGTAACTCTCCTATTCATTAAAAACATATTTATGATATATTAATTTTGATAGTCCTTTTAAGTACTGTGGTGGTTAGAAATTATATGTAACTCAGAAAATATGTTTTTAAATGTAATCCAATCCTATGAGAGTAAAACTATTATAAGTAGGACCTTTTGATGAGGTTACTTCAGTTAAGGTGTGGCATAGGATGGGTCTTAATACTCTTACTGGAGTTTTTTTTATGGCATGAATGCAGAGAGAGAAACCCAGAGAAGCAAGAAGCTGAAAGCAATGAATTAGGTAGAGAAGGGAGAGACCAGCAGAAGCCATCATGTGCTTTGCTATGTGGCAAAGTGGTCCAGGATCACTGACAGCCAGGTTTCAGAAGAAAGCATCATTTTGATGATGCCTTGATTTGGACATTCACAGCCTCAAAACTGTAAACTTGAAAGGTAATAAATTCCCGTTGTTGAAGCCAACCCATTATGTGGTGTCTGCTTTAAGCAGCCTAGGAAACTAAAATGTGTAGTGTTTAATATCTTTTCAATAAAATTCTGGAGCCAGTCAAATATCACCCCTCCAATCTTCTTATTTCTATACTTTCAATTAAAAGCTCTTGGAATACAACTATCCAATTTATTATCCAAACTGGGATAACTGAGAGTGAAATGAGGTCCTATTAATTATAATCATATTCGGAAAACAGTTATGGCCTGGGACACTCTCTGACGTACCTAGCTCAACCTCTCCTCTCTTCTTTTTGACCACAGACCCTAAATCCTACCATCTGAAACCATTTGACTACTACACTAAACCAGCAGTTCTTGTTAAGCTTTTTTATGTCATTTCTGCAAAAAGGGGTATATTGCTGGTACACCTGTTCTCAGTTGTAAGCTCACAGGTTTTGAGAGACATACAATTCTTTATGCCCAAACACACTGGACTGCTGAAGTTCTGTGGTGACATGAGTGCACCAGATTATGATGTGGAAGCCTTCTAGATAACCTCTTGTGAGTTTCCCAACAAGAGAGCATAACCGATTTGCTGCCCATCTCTACCCTTATGGTACTTTGCATGATATAACACAAATTCCCGTCTGTGGGCTAAAGACTATTTAGGGGGGAAAAAAGGAGGGGAAATTGGAACTCACATTCAAATTTAAGTGTCTCTCATTTTCTTTTTTCCTTTTCACATTTCAAATCTCACCATATCAGAAGAACATTATTCTTACTCTTATCAATATGCAGGGTTGGGTAGCACAAATAAATGATGCCTTCTTTCAGTCCATGGGAGAATATTCTTATCTGACTCCTTCAAGTTCATTATGAGCATAGTAATGGCAAAGATGGAAGAATATCAAAGAACCTGCTTTCGTAACAATGGCTTGACTGCAAAAGGCTAATTTCCCCATAGCATGCAATTCTTCTTACCAGAACATGACTATTATCTGCTTTTTCTACCAATATCCTTATACAATACAACTGAATATCCATATTCCTTTTAAAATTTACCTTAATCTTCCCTCGTGATTTGAGCATTTTAGTAGACAAAAGAGAAAAACAAATAAAAAATTAATAATCTCCTATCCATAAGAATGCATATTTTTTTAATTTTCCCAAAGATTACACAAGATAATGAATCCAATTTACAGGGGAAGAAATGCTGTATTTGGCTTATAGTACATGTTCAAAAAAAAGGAATATTATTTCCATTATTTTCCATAATAATGTCATAAAACAATTGCCATAATTTAAGAATATTTTCTAATACATGGATTATAAATAATTCTTTAATATACAAAATATTTCCTAACTTACCTTTATAATTTTCAAGAGGTATAATTTCCTTATTTTCTATGCTTACAAATATTCAAGAAGAGAATATCATTGTTCCTCATTGCATTATTTTAAGAAGAGATCCGCAATCCAGTTAAATCTATTATATTTTACAAAAATGAGTACAACACTAGCAATCTTACTTTTCAATCAGGAAAATGTATCTTTTCCTTATAGACATTGGGAAATTTAAATTATATTACAGGAATTTTTAAACCTATTGGTTTCCGAATTAATCTTTTATAAAATCAGTATATTATATTCTTCTAGTGAACCGATAATCAATTGATATAAAGAGATATTCTATTCAATGGTATTAGCAGTAGCAATTATTAATAATGATAGGAGCTCCAAATAGTAAAGATATTTAAGAAACTTCAAATTTTTAATCCCTCTGAGAGTAAATGAAACAGAAGTTTGGGGATTAAAAAAGTCCAAGTTTAAAAACATTTTAGATGTTTCCCTTTTTATGAAGGGAACAATTAACATTCAGAGTAAATATTATTGAAAAATAAAGTAAGTTTCTTTTGCAATATGCCCCACTTGCTAAATCTCTGGGGCACTATCCTATATACAGACCACCATGTGATTAATTAGGAAAATGTCATGCAATCAGCTGTTGGAGGAAAATCTATGCTGTTAATCTCCCAATATATGTCATAATTTTCCAACTCTTTCACATGAAGCTCTGGTTGCCAACAGTGCTTCCCCCCCCCCACCCCTTTTGTCTTGGGGTCATTGAGGAGTCTTACTACTACCTGGAGAAATCATGGGCTTCCCAGAAGAACTCCACTGCACCCTCCATTTTAGTAAATGCTTTGTGTACACTTCAGCTGCACATTCCCAATTTCAAATCTAGACTCCATCATTTACTAATTGTGAGGCCTTGGACAAGTTACTAAACTTCTCTGAGCCTCTCTTTCTTCTTTTTAAAATAGGCCAAATAATATTGTCTAAATCATTATGAAGTTTCAAAAGTTACCATAAATAAAACACTTATATCCTGGCTTGCAACATCAAAAGGTATCTTGGTTTCCTGGGATTTCCATAACAAAATGCCACAAACTGGATGGTCTAAAGTAACAGAAAGTAATTGTCTCACAGATCTGAAGGCTTTGAAGAACAAAATCAACATATTGGAAAAGCATGCCCCGTCTGAATAGGGAGAAGTCTGTTCATGTCTCCCTGCTGGCTTCTGGCAGTGGCAATCCTTGTGGTCCTTTGGCTTATAGATAAACTTTTCTGCCTCCCCCATCTTCACATAGACTTTTGCCTCACTGTCTGTGCACAAATTCCTCTTCTTATACAGATACCAATCATATTGAATTAGGAACAGTTTGGTCTCGTTTTAATTTACCTAATTCCATCTGTAACAACTTTATTTCCAAATGTATTCACATTCAGAAGACCAGGAGTTAGGACTTGAGTTATGTATTTTGTTGGGGGAGTGGGGGTTCACAATTCAACCCACAACAATCATTGGTCATGGAGCTTATTAGTCAGTAATTCACACATTTATCTCAGTATATAACTTGATGGCTTTCATGTTTCATATCAGGAATGGTCTTTTCATATATAGCAATTTTGTTCCA
This sequence comes from Cabassous unicinctus, assembly GCA_029593785.1. Classification (NCBI taxonomy): domain Eukaryota; kingdom Metazoa; phylum Chordata; class Mammalia; order Cingulata; family Chlamyphoridae; genus Cabassous; species Cabassous unicinctus. Next base: position 29,793 of record JAQZBX010012071.1, on the reverse strand, counting down.
GGTGTATATATAATGGTATAAGTGGAGCTATGATTGTTCTACAATGCATTTTATACACATTATAACAGTTTTCCACAAAGGCTTATTTTTTATATGCCCAGGCATGTTGTAAAATTTTGGAAACAATATTTTATCTGTATGATAGTAAAATAACTACTCTCCAGATATCCAGTAGACTAAAAAAATTAATACAGCTGAATGCCTTTTAAATGTATTGCAAGGGATAAAATATTATTAAAGTCATTCACCAAAGTAGAATAGGAGATTATGGATGTTTTAAATTTATTTTCTCCAAATATTATTACAGAAAATTAAAACTACCAACATTAGGGATCACCAATGTAATAATAATCACCCCTAAGAGAAACACATTATATCTTTAGGCACATTTTAATGTATTTTATTAATTAAAATTCATTTTACCAGAAATTTATTGCAATTAGAATATTAAACTGGTTAAAAATTTTTCTGAAAATACATGCATTTAAATTTTATCATAAAATTAAAATATACAAGTGAGATTTTTCCACAAAAGAAAACTGTGAGATAATCATAAAAGAAACTGGAATATTTAAGGTGACTAAGATTATGTATTTCTACTAATATTTAGGTAAGCTATGCAATGCATATAGCTTGTCTTTTTAATTTGGCTAAATCTAAAGGTTTTTAACACAGCACAGCAACACACTGCCCAAATTGGCAGGTATAGCTAAAAAAAAAGAAATTTGTTTATTCAGCAACAATAGACTCTAAATGTTCTATGAGCTTAGCTAGTTGATAAAATAACAGACTCTTCTTTTGAGAGCAATAATTTTGCTTCTCAGACCAATATGATATAAGTGAAGAGACAATATTTTTGTACTATTTTCTCAACAAATTTCTCAGCCATTCACCTATTTTTTTAAGTAAAAAGGAGATTACATTTTTCAGTAGCAGTACCAAATATTCATATTCAAAAATTAAGACTTCAAGTATAGTATTCTATGAATTTGATGTTGAAATTACCTTTTATTAAATAATTTCTCTCTAGAAAACTGAGTGATTTTTAATTCTCTTAATATTATCTAAATGCATATAAATTGGGGCAATTAATTCAACATTTTATTTTATTCAATAAATTTCTTACACAAAATTGTATTGGTGATATAATTGTCTACTCTTAGTAATATTCTATCATCACTTGTAATTAGGAACAATATCTTTTAAAATATGTATGTCATATTTTTGCCAATACATTCATCTAAGTAAAAATCATTTAACATTTTATGGATAAATAAATACCCAAGTTTAATTCTTCATGATGTGTGAATGAAGCAAATATATTGCATCAACCTGTAATGCAAACGTTTAACTTTTTAAAAAATCTTGAATATTATGGAATTATTAGATCAAAAAGAATGGGTGTTTTTGAATGTGCTTTCATGATATCCTACTTAATTTCATAAATTCAGGACCTTGAGATGATCTCACTGCCAATTTTTTATTCAATTTTGTTTTATATTCCTAAGCTGCTCAAGCAAGTACCATGAAATGGATCAGGTTAAACAATGGGAATTTTTTAGCTTACTGGTTTTGAGGCTGAGAAAATGTCCATATCAAGCTGTCATCAAGGCAAAGTTTTCTCCCCAAGGACTGTGACATACTGGGTCTGGCTACTGGTTAACTTTGGGCTTTAGCTTGTCACATGGCAAGGATCCTGGTTGTATCTCCTGGTCTGTCTCTCTTCTTTTTCTGTTCTGTTGATGTTCAACTTCTTGATTACTGTGGCTCTCTCTCACTCTGTCTGGGTTTCGTTCTGCTTGTAACAGGATTGAAACCCATCCTGAATGGGCTGAGCCACACCATATCTGAAGTAACCTTATCAAAAGGTCCTATTTACAATGGGTTCACACCCCAGGGGGTGCTTAGATTTAAGAAAATGTTTTACTGGGGTACTTACAGCTTCAAACTATCACAGACTTTATGGCTTTGGAAAGAGGGAACATTTCCATATCTATGATAAATTAGTTCCAGCACGTGAAAGTCTATTTGTCACTTGTCTCCAACATCCTAATTTGAAATCACAAAGGAACTGTGAAATAAGAGATGGATGCTTTTATGATTCTGCAATCAAAAATTTAAAAAAATATTATATTGACAGTGGGCTGTATGCAAATATCTACAAGAATTTTGGGAAAAGAGAGTTGACTCTACTTGTTCACATAAAGTGTAGAAAGAGGAGTGAAGACTAACATATGGTAATAAAAGGAGGAACCCTTGGCTTGCTAGTGAAGAACTCCAATAAGTATAAGTAGGCATAGCTCTTATTCCAGTTATTGCTGAGGCATACTCATCCCTGCCTTTGGTCTGAGTTTGTAACAAAGACATTGGAAAAAATCCCTGCCCAAATTATTCTATTTATAGCATGTGAAACATTAAGGTTAAGAATGTCTGTGGGGGTGAGGAGGGGTCAAACACAAATTGGGAACTCTAGGTGCACACTGCCCTTTGAACACCAAGCAGCCTTATTCTGGCCCTCTGATGGTCTGGTTTAAGCAGCAGCAAGAGAATACTGCCTCACATTTGCTTTGGAGTTAATGAATATATCTGTAACTATACTAAAGTAGAAAAACATAAAATGGTGTTTGAGGTCAAAACACTAATAGAGGGATTATTAGTTGGTGCAAAGATGTGTTGCCTCTGGCACCTGATGACCAAGTAAAAGTAAAATGAAAGAACAAATTATGTAGTTTTTAAATGGAGGGCCTCTTATATTAATAATTACTTTTCAAATTTGATTTGAGGAATATCTTAGAAGTCACAATCAAGATTCTTTGGGGGCAGAAGGAAACTTCTGTGTGAAGATTCTACCTGGGAAAATTGATCCTCCTATAGCTGAGGTGATCATGTCAAATTAAATATTTCATTACGGAAGGAGGCACTCAGTCAGCTGGATCAGTTGAATCAATCTGATAGATGTCACAGCCAACTTGTTCTCAGTTCACATATGTCAAGGGGTATCTCCATAACTTTACCTATTGGGCTTATCACTACCTCTGGCAAATTAAATCAAATGTTCTTACTCTCTCAAAATATTCCTTTTGAATTCTTAGAACAATTGGTGGAGATAACACAGATTGATCCTATAGGGTCCCATTATAGAAATATCTTTAACTGAAAATAATTAAATACTTTCAGTATCCTGCTTCTCATACTCTCACTTGACTGTTGATGTATTAGGAGCTAAGTGCTAGAATAATTGTGCTCATATTTCAAGTGAAATGGTTTATTTGGAACTCTGGTGAATTCAATTAAAAAGTTTATTTCAAATATATGTTTTCTTTGCATGGGGTCCATTTGTCATCTTGCACTGTGATTTTGTAAAGGAAATATAATAAATATTCTTGGACCTCATGGACTGCTATGCTTGCTTTATTTCTAAAGGTCTGAAGTACATATCTTAAAATGTGTGTTGCAATAATACCAATATAATTAAAATTGCTTTCAGCACTGATATTTAAAGGAAACCACTGTCTTACAAAATATTCAAAATATTTTGAAAATAAGTGATAAATATTATAAAATAATTATATGAATAGATATGTATATATTCATATATGCACAAAATATTAGTTACGCAGTCATAGTAAGTACTTGTTTTACCAGGAGCTTGCTCAAATAATAATGTCTAATAAATTGTGATGTTGACGTAAATGATTGTAATTATTGTTACTTCATTGCATTTTTAGATAAGAAACAGAAATTAAAACTTGTCTAGTTTCCAGGTTGGTTAGAAAATTGAAGTGGAGAAAATTTGATTTTACTATGTCAAAACACAAGTAATTAATCACAATGCTTAGTCCAGAACACAGTTCTTCCTCTGATTTTTTGTGAATGTTTTATTGTGCTATGCCATATATTCTAAGTGAATTCTATAGATTGATTATATATAATTGATTATGACTTGTCTCACCAAAACCTATAGGTTTCCTCTGGTCATATTTGTGTGATCTTGATTTTCCGCAATCATGAACTAGGGGATCAAATATGAATATCTACCAGATACATATCTGTGACACACACTGCTCTGTGTGCTCTGTCTTCCTGCTCTCTATTTTAGTATCACCGTTGCTAAAGCAAATACCACACAATAGGTTAGCTTAAGCAATGGGAATTTACTGGCGTATGGTTTTGAGGATAGGAGAAGCACAAATAAAAGATTCATCAAGGTCGTATTTCATTCTGAAGTCTAGCACTCTGGGGCTGGCTTGGTTATTGGTTTCCCTGTCATATGCAGTACACATGGTGGCCTCTCCTTTCTCTTCTAGATTCCACTGACTTTCAGCTTCTGGCCGCCCCCACTGTGACTTTGTCTCTCTTTGTGACCTTCTCTATGAAGTCTTCAGCAATAGGATTAATACCCATCCGCACTCAGCCAGGCCACACTTTAACCAAAATAACCTTATCAAAAGGTCCCATTTACAAGTTTTCACACCCACAAGAATGGACCAACTTTGAGAACATGTTTTTTCCGGGGCGCATGGCTCCAAAAGATTATACTCTCTTCCCTCATTACCAAGAGGTTTTATTCAGGTTGACATTCAGCACAGCTTAAAACAGTAAGCTTCAAAGACTTCCATGTAGGTGGGGATGGGCAAATGTTACAGTTCTGGCAAGTGAAATATTAACTGATGATTATGGAAGAACTACTTAAGTGGGAAGGCTCACCTGACGTGTGCATTTTGTCTCTCCTTCCTACTTTGTTTCTCCTTCCTACTTCTCTCTGCCTGAAGTACAAGCATAATGCCTGGAGAGAAGCATACGTCTTATTAGTATACACACAATTAGGAAGACATGAGATGAAGCCAAAAGGTGCCTGGTGCCTAGTACCTGGAAAATTTCTTTGAAAAGTTGCCATGGCAATAGACTGTCTGCCTCCAGACTTCTTATGATTTTACATAAAACAAACAAAAACAAACAAAACTAATTTGGTTAAGACAAAGACAATCCTTATTCATATATCATAGGAAATTTTAAGGCATAATTATATCCTCAATAATCTACTTAAATTGGATCACTGCCTGATAAAAATCAAATGTTGCATTTTGAAACATACCCATGTAGCAATGGTTATTGTTGAAGCAAGAATGACAGTAACTCATGTGCTTATAATAAGATGCTGTGTGGAAAGTCAAAGTTTCTGTTATTTCACCACAGATAATTATCAGTGAGATAAAAACTAAATTTCTTTGTCTTTCACACTTCTCTTTCTTTTCCTTCTCTTCAGAAGTATGAAATACCCTGAAAGCAATGTAAAATTATGAGAATCTGGCATATAATGGTTCCTCTTTCAAAACGAGAAGAATTTGATAAAATGGATCGAATTTGTGACTGAAATAGATTTCAATTTCATGTTTAAAAATATGTACATTTCAGCTTCAACCCATTTTGTAAGTACAACTATGGTATATATTTATTATAAAAATTAGAATGCAATTAATGAAAGGAAAAATTAAGTAATTTATTCCCACATTTATAGATAAACTTTAGCAATATAGTTTATAGCTCTCCAGATTTGTTCTATTTGTTTGTACAAGTTCATAAGTGAAATATTGGACGATATGCTTAAAGCCTTGATAGTGTATTTTTTATTAATTAATTAAATGTATATATATTGATAACTTTGCATCCTAAGTATGGCACTGATTAAGGGTCTTTACTTTGTTTATAATTTGGACATTTTATATTACACGTGATAAAATAAGATATATAATAGGCTGTTTCCCTTAATAATTTTTGACCCAGACACATATATTTTAAATTTTATAATTCTTTATAGATTTATAGAATGCTGAACCTATTTTAGAATTTATTTTGTTGATTTGTTTGTCGATGCTGTTTTAGATTAATTTCTTCCTTTTACATCTTCAAATGACACTCTTCTATCCCAGGACCCCTGCTTTTTTAAGGAATGTGAATATGAAAGTGTAACATCAGGAAGAGAAAAAAGAAAAAGAAGGAGAAAAAGAAGGAGGGCAAGAAGAGGAGGAACAGGAGAATGAAAAGATTCAGGAGGGGGAGAAAAAAGTAGTTTTCTGCCTCAAGTCTACCAAGATCTTTTTGCTCAATATAATGTATATCATCTATCTATCTATCTATCATCTATCTATCTATCTATCTATCTATCTATCTATCTATCTATCTATCTATCTATATCTGTCTATCTATTATCTATCTATCTATCTAATCTAGCATCATCTTTTTAAACAATATATATGTAATAAGTATATATAAAATAAACAACTTTAACTTATTCAATATGTAATTTATGACTGATATTAAGATATGAAAGACAGGGACACCAGATTTTCTCTAGACTTCCATAACTGTGAGATGACATGCAGAAAAGGTTATAATTGAAAATGGGATACAAAGTTGTATATGGCAATTTAAAAAATAAATCATTTTATTTCAGGAGAGCATAACTTGTTTTTTGTAACTCTCTGGGTGCTCCTTTCCCTCTGGATTTCAGGATGGCAATTTGCTCTGTAACCTCAGTTTTTGGATGGGTCCAAAAAAAGTCAATGATTATTAATTTGTCCAGCTTTTATTCTGATTGTAAGGACAAGAGTGATAGCTTCCAAGATCTCTACTTATAAGAGCTGAAACTAGAAAGTCTTCTTCTAGTAAAGTTGTTTTTTTTTTAAATTACAGATATGTATTTTACAATTATAAATCACTTATTTGCTTCTTTTCACATTGTTTCTGTGTCTGCTAATATTTCTTATATTTTCATTCCTTACAGGGTATTTCCCTTTACTTCTTTGTGCATAGATATAATAGTTGCTTTCAAGTCCTTACGTAATACTTCCAATATCTAGTTCATCTCTGTCAATGTCTTTTCTCTGTTTTTCCATGTGTCACATAATTTTGGATAGTATCCAGACACTCTGATAGGTTTTAGAGACTTTGAATTATATTATGTTCCCCCATGGAGTTCTAATAATTTTGTTGAGAAGGCAACTAAATTGGTAAAATTAAAAATTACAAACTCTGACTCCCTTGTGATGAATGGCATTTCAAATCTCAGTTCAATTTTTTAGAGTCTTAGCTGACAGTATGCATTTTATGAATGTGAGGTTCTGGGTTTAGCCAGATACTTGGCTGGAATATAAACAGAGAAACTGGACTCTCTTTTTCTGGGATCCTCTTCTCACTTTTCTGCTGCAGTAGCCATCCTTGGCTTTGCCATCTGATACATCAAGCCAAAATGATTTTAGTTTTTTTTATAGGAGCTTCAGCCACAAAGTATCACTCTGGCCCTCTCAGGCCAAATCCTAAAAAATTAGGAGCTCTTCCTTTGTCTTCCAAATTTCAACTCCTCTTTAAAGCTCCCTTCCTGTGTTTACTCTGCAGAGACATCACATGGTTTGTTTTCCTTTTCATTTTGTGTTGTGTATTTCCTCCAGAGTTACAATTTTTCCTCTATGGAAGGTTTGTCTGTTAGAAAAACACCCCACCATATTGAATGAGGTATTCTCTGGCACGCAGTATTTCTTGCTTCATTTTCTTGATGATTTGCTGTGGTATTTTTGCATGGAAATGTCTGGTGGATACTTGTCTTATCACCTCAGCTGAAAGACCTGAAATTCGTTTAAATGAAAAAAAAAAAAGTGACAACATCAATAAAATTTTTCATGCTTTTCATGTTGGAAAAAGTTTTATATTATTGTACATTTATTGAAAATGTCAGTTATATCTGATCATTGTTGTTACCATCATCATAATTTATATGGTCTTTTTCATTATCTCAAATATTATATGATGGTAAAATATGGATGTTTCTCTTTTTGCATTGTTGTGCATTGAACAGTCTTTAATGAAGTTAGTAAATTAGCTTGGTGTCACCCAATCAGGAGGAAGGAGAACTAAATCTGCATTTTAAAAGAAGTCCTTTTTTGAGCCATGGGAGATCTATATTTACTAGAGCAGTGATTTCTATAGGTTGAGAAATTATAGCATAGTTAAACAGCATACAAATTTGGTCCTAGGTGTGGGATAATAAATAAAAATATATTCTGGCACATTTTGGAAGAAATAACTAATAATATCATTGAAGATTATATAAGAAATATCTCTTTCTGTAGTAAAGACACAATGGATTTGAAGATATTGAATAAAAAAATTAAATTCCTTTAGAATTTTGAGATATGAACAATGTTGAGCTCTTTAAATGATACATGCTGATTTTAATGTATATTTTATCCTTAATTTTTACATCCCACAGAGGTCAACTATTTTTTCCATTGAATATTTGAAATAATTATGTATTTTCTATAAATTCAAGGTGTCCAAATTTAACTATGAACAACAAAAGTTAATTAAAATCAAAATTATTGAACATTTTATAACTGAATATACAGCAGTGATGTGCAATGAATTAGTGTAATTTCCTTAAGTAATGCTACTTATTAAAACTTCACTTATACATAATTAGAAACATGATTGAAGAATCCATCAAGACATTGTCATTCAACTAAGTAAAAAAGTGTTCATAATGATATAATATTTGGTTCATTTATTATCAATATTGTTCTTCCTACAATCCTTGCTTTAGATTCATTTTCAAAGTGCAAAAATTCATATTAATATATTTTCATTAATTTTCCTGACTGTCATAGAAATAAATATTAATTTATAAGTAGAAAAATTAATAGATATTCTCATATATAGGGGATTTACATGTACAGAACAACTTTAGTTCAAGATCCAAAGCTGTGTGAATAACAGAAGCTGTACAAGAATATATAAACAAATCTTTAAACTAGGTAATGCACTAGAAAAATCATTTTAGTCATGATTGACAAGTTTGAAAGAAAAAAAAACACAGCATAATTATTTAAACAAGCATTGCTTCTCATACTACTATAACTCACTAATAGGCAACTCACAATTTGTGCCCCCACTGATATATTACATGACTCTGAGTTGAGAGTTTGGAAGCACATATTAACTCTACACAAAAGCAAAACTGCCACCTCTCCTTTTTCATCTAATATTGGAGTTAATGGAGATAATAGAGAATATAGTTGACACTAAATGAAAACATTTTCTTTCTGAGAAACATATATTAAATACCTTTTAAAAATCATAAAACACTACATTGACAATAGAATTACTCCTATGCTTGATTATAAAATACCATCTTCACACTTTACCTTATATATTTTTATTTCAAGATATTTGTAGGCCCAGTTAAAAAACCCATTCATGGATGTTTATGTGAATAAATATTATTTTGTATAAACTCCCACAGTATGGATAACCAAAAAATATATATTTATCTAATTTTGATTACAAGTAAAATTAGCATTAAGAGATGACTGAATAGTCTGTGTATTTTTTATCATCTACATAGTGTTATGCAGAACATAATTATATCATTTTGTTGACGAAACCATTTTGTGAATATTGCTTGTTTCAAGTACGAAGCAAATTGCATTCTTTTCTTTGGCCAATAACAAAATTTTCAGAATTTCATGAGCTTTAAATGTGTTCATATAATTGGGCTCCGTATACTATCTCAGCCAAAAATTAATGAAAAAATTACTTATATACAATTTAATTGTTATCCAAAAATTTTTAATACAGTCTCAAGAAATTCGCAGGAATCCCTACATTTCTAGTGCCTGAAGAAGACAATTTTCATGAAGTAAAGCACATTAGATTGTTTCTTTAGCAATCTATGGCAAGCAGTGGGCTGAATCTGATAAAAGTTAGTAGTCCTATTTCTGTTAGCTCTTTGCAGCTTGTTCTCAGGATCGGATACTTATAGTGCTGACATTTCAAAGGCACAGATGGTGCAGAGGAAGTCCTCAGACGTCACCGGAGGGCGGTTTTCAAGTCTTTGTCACAGGTTTAAAGAGATACAATTTGGAAGACACAAAACTTTTTCTATTTGCAACTCAAAATTAGTCCAAACCACTTAAGTGAAAAATATTTCACCTGAATTCTTATAATTGTTACACCTTATATTTTCTATGATATGGAGAAAATATTGGATCTTTTAACTTTTGCATAAGTGTTGTACATAGTTTCTATAGGAATACATATATTTCCTTCCAGGGACTGATATTGTTGTAACTCCCTATCATGAGTGTTGTACTACAACAATACTTTATACATTGTGCTATTAAAATATCTATTAAATTTTATTTAAATTATTAGATTATTTATTTGTTTTAAAATTACGTTTTGAATTCAGGTTTTTCCTGGTCACTGTGCCTATCTTAATGTTGAGCATTCAGGTGGTGCAAAATGAATGTTCACTGAGTGGGCACCTGATCATATATTATTCTAAAATTATTGGGTGTGAAAGAGAAGGATAAAGTGCAATTTTAGAGGGTGCAGATTAAGATGAAATTACAAAATGCAAATGAAGAAGTGAAATGTTCTGTTTCTGTTTTCATAATTTTGTGATTCACCCTTTATTTAAAAAAAAACTATAAACAGTTTATAATTAGAGGAAAGAACATGTACAGAAATAATAGAAAATATTTTATATTCTTTTACTACAAAGATTCATATATAAAGTTATCTGTATCTTTTTGAAAGTTAAACATGCGTTTAATAAATTTCCAAATTTTGCTACTTGCTAAGGGTATAACAAACAAAAATCATTAACATTCAGCTCTTTGAGGCCAGCAATAAAAGATCTGTAGCATTTTCAAAATAGTGTTTATTTTTTGCCATATACTTGCAGAAATGTTCCTTACATCTGTTTGATTTGCATATAACTTTTACAGATACATACATACTATAGAATATTATATAAAGATATTAAATAATTAATAAGCTTCAAATGCAAGTATAATTTAAGGAGAATACTTTTTTCATTTCTATTAAAAACTTTAAAATTAATGTACCATCTATTTTGGATGCTAGTGTTGAAACCATATGGTGCTGTATTGTTCTGATAATTATTTTTGTTCTGATAAATAATCCTTAATCATATAAACAAAACATATTCTTAGTTCTACTTAAATTGTCACCATTAAATTAATAAAAGATTTTTAAGATGATAGATGTATCCAAAATGTAAATCATACAGAAAAGGAAATGAAGGAAAGTAATAATTTCGTGAAATCTGACCTTTCAGAGATAATCATGATTGACAATTTGGTGAGCTTTACTTTAGATCTTACTAAATGCACATATTTATTTAGATTTTATGAAATGCACATATTTACATAATACACCTTTACAGCTACAGTTTTTCATAACTAAGATAATATTATGGGTGTTTTCCTTTATGTGTATAGATAATATTTAATATGCACAATCATTTTAAATATTATCTATTAATGTTATGGTATTTTTAACTGAGAAAATGGTCTAATTTTCTTATTCATGCTATAATATTACTAGATTATTTCTGTATTATTATTTATAAAACTAATCCCCTCTTGTTGGATATTTAAGATGTCTTCAAATTTTTCTCATAAGAAAATATTAGAATAATTTCTATGTGCATAAATATTTTACACTTTACAATCATATTTGTAGGTCAAATATATAGAAGTAAATTGCTTGATCAAAGGAAATGGATATTTTATATTTGATAATAATTGAAATAAACATCAAAAAAGAGTGTATAAAATTATGCCCTATCAACAGTAATGAGATTCTGATAAATTTGGTTTCCTTTCCAGAAGGAAACTATCTCAGTCTACTTAAATCTTTGCTTCTGCCTTTTAGTAAAATTTTATCATAATTTTTGAAGGTATCTTGCCCTTCTTCTATTCTATTATACTTTATTTGTATCTTTATTTTATTGTATTTTCTACTTGTATACTTATCATATAGAAAACATGTCCTTGTGTATTAAATATGTAATTGACAAATGCATAGGAATTTCTAATATTTTAAAGATGCTGTTAACTTATAACCTTGGGCTTTGATGTATAAAATTTTATCTGTTTCAATACTTACACTTATTTGGTTCATTGCATGGGTTAGAACTTTGAGAAAAATGTTAAAATACCAAACATTGAGTTATTGTGTCTGCAGTTCTTCTTATAAAAGAATTCTAACACATTGCCTAATCTTATAAATAAAAACTCACTTTTTGCATTTATCATTTTTTAAATTTTATTTTGAATATCTGCTATGTGCCAAGCACTATCTTATGGAAAAATAGCAGATAAGAAAGCTGATGAAACCTTGGAACTTATATTTTAGTTGTAAAAGACCATCAATCAATCAATAAACAAACAAACATAATATAGTTTAAGGAAGTGATATGACAGGGTAAGGACATGAAGCGTGATAGGAGATTGGGCTACTTTTATGAGGTTAGTCTGGGAGGCATTTGAGCAGAGGCTGAAGTGAGAAGCAAGTCATGGAGGAGAGCATCCCTGGCATTGAATACAAGCACAAATGTACTGATATGGTAATGAAAGCATGATTAATGAAGAAGGAAAAGTACATAAGCCTTGCTAAAGCAGAAATGATATGATATGATTTCCAGGAAGGCCTCAGGAAAATGTAGAGTTTTTTTTGTTTGTTTGGTTTTTCTTTTTCAGATGAGAATAAGGATTTGGGTTTTGTTCTAATGTGATCAAAGGTTAGCATGGTGATGTGTTTTGATTTATGGTCCTAGAACTACCACTCTGCCTATTATGTGGAAAATAGACTGCAGGATATACAATGGAGAACAATGAAGACCTCTTAGGATACTATTGCCATGTCTAGGTAAGATAATTCAGGAAACATTGTGAAGATAGAAGCCAGAATATATGCTGATGCATCAGATATGGTGTGCAAAAGGAAGAGAAAAATAAAACAAATCACAACAAAAATGTTACCAGTGCAATGGCTGAGCAAGGCAACACTCAGACAAGAGCCAGTAGTGGGGCATAGTAATGAAAAATGTTTCATATGTAAAGTGGGACATTGTTTTAGATGATCAAGAGATGATTTTATATAGAGATACAGATATATATTTAGTTATAATTACAGAGAGCTGGGAAGTTGCAGGCCATGAAGATAAATAATTTAATCCTTATGCATACAGAAGGCATATAAGGACATTAATTGATGGAATCCACTGTTAGATGCTAATAAAGAATTATTTGTGTTTTTATTATGGGATTTAATATTTTAACATTCCCTACTAGAAAATAACTAGATGTGCTATAATATGATACCTCTGCTTGTTTGCAAGCTCTGTTAGTCACATGACAAATATAAGCCACATTGCCTTTATCTGTCTGTTTTAGGCCATGTCTGACTGCATTAGCTAACTGCAGGTTTTCAGAGGCTGGAATCTATACACTTCTGTCTGTATATGAACATCCAAATCTGGTTTTTATAAAGAATTCTTCCTTTTTAAGTGTCCTGAAAGAATTTTCACTTCCTTATTGGGTTCCTAGTGTCCTCACACTGAAGGCTTCTGTGAAAATTGTGCCTGTCATATGGCAATTTTCTCCACATTTGATAAGTCTACCAACTGGTCTTCTCTAGTTCCTACTTCATGTCCATGACTTTCATGGGAAAACTCTGTAGAACTGTTAGATAGAGCATCACATGTCTCACTTGTCTCTTCAAATCTTTATTATGATAGTCATATTTTTTTACACATCTTAAAAAGAAGGTATTTCCCCATTAAGTGGAAAAATAGAGTTTCCTCATTTTAAATCATATATTTAAAGAATAGTCTGTGTTTGGCATAGGGGAAATAAATCATGAACAAGCTAATAGAAAATTAATGTATTATAATATTGACAGCTAACTTTCCATTCACTACATAAAGTGTATCTGACTTTTTATCTACTTTGTTACTGCCTATCTTATCATGTGGGATTTTTTAAAAATTGAAGGTGTATTATAACTTTAAGGATGACGAGTTGAGAGAAAGAGCAATATTTTCTCATTCTTCACCCCATGCACTGATTCTGAGTAAGCCCTAAATTCTCAAAGGAGTCCCTTCAATATTTCTTTGAGTATGAAATATGTGTAAGAATGCTAACCAAATCCCTGAGCAAACAGCAGGCATCCTCCATTGATAGGCTACATTTTTTCCCCAAAGCTATGAATACATAGCCTTGTTTGGAAGTTGAGTTAAATGTTAATACCTATAAAATTCTGCAGTACAAAGTGCAGACCATAACGTGAACTATAGACCATGGTTAGTAGCAATACTTCAATATGTATTCATCAATTTTAACAAATGTACCACACTAATGAAAGATGTTGTTAATGGGGTTAAGTGTGGGATGGGAAGGGAGTGGGGTATATGGGAATCCTCTATATTTTCAATACAGCATTTATGTAACATAAAGCATCTTTAAAAATAAAGGAAAAAAGAGAATTCCTTAAATAAATATATTTTCAAATAGTTTCAATGTAAAAATTAAATTTTATGGCAGCTGAGAAACTTTTTAGGTCACTTAGTCAACTTTTAAAGCTTCTATGATGGAAGAATGTGGGAAAATGGTAGAGTAGAGAGTTCTAGGGATCATTCTTTCCACCAAAACAACTATTAAACAGGCAGGAACTGTCTGAAACAACTATTTTAAACTTCAGAGACCAGGAGAACACTATACAGCATGCAAGGAAGAAACGGAGGAAAAGGCTGATAAATTATGGTAAAGAATAGTAAATTGCTCACTCTGCATGGTAGCTACCAGTGCTCATTCACCACTCTCACTGAGGGGTCCAACCCCTGGCTAAGTGGTGACAGAAAGAGACATGAAAATATTTTTCCCCAAGAACAGGGGTGTAACAGCAGATCACTTATGACAGCCATTAATAAACAAATTCAGGTGGCTGGGGCCCAGCTCTGAGGGCAGCTATTGTTTCAAACCACCCCAGACAAAGGAGCTGACAGCCTTTGTTTGAACCCATCCTGAAAAGGTGTTGGCAGCCATTGTATCAACCTTACCCAGACAAGGCAGTGGTGGACTCATAGACATGCTGTGATTCCTCAGGGTTGTGGGAGACAGTTGAATTGCTACATTTGCTGTGCAGGCCAGGAAAGCTTGTCTGGAAGGAGCTGCAGAGAAGATCTTGGTACCCTTCATGATTCCTTTCCAAGGGCACTTTGAAGCTACTATGTACCCCTTGTGTGGGTCCTGGGCCCTGTTTTGGCTGGGCAATTCTGACATAGGAAATTTCTTCACAATGTGCCCTCCTCCCAGAATTTGCTTTCAAGGCAAAAGTAGCTTGAGACAATTAAAAGATTGTAAAAAAGTATAAGGGAGACAGTTTAAAATAAAGGCCTACTGGCTTCAAAAACCCAGAGAGGGAGATCTGTCTCCTGGGAAATGGAGGGGACAAGCAAACTCCTGTAAACAGGGGAATTCCAAAACAGCTAACAAGTAAAAGCACATGACAAGACAGAGGCCAAGTAAGAAAGGGAAAGCCTAGCCCACTACATTTCACCTTGAGCAGACCCTCCAGATAGATGGGGAGAAACATTTTTTAAAAATCTCTGTTTTATCACCAAATTGTTACAAAATCAAGAAACAGACATCTCAGGAATTAAATCCCAAACTTATTATTTTAAAATAATAAAATGTCAGTGTGCAAAAAGAGTACAAGACAAACAACAAAAGCAACAGTAAATGATGGCCTATCCAAAAAAACGAGGATAAAAATCCAGAAAACATCAACAAAGAAGACAAGAATGTGGACATACCAAACAACACCTTTAAAAAATGATCTTAAAAATGCTTTAGTAGATGAATCAAAAATACTGAGAAAGAACTAATGGACATCAGGAAAATAAGGAATGAGCAATATAAGACTCTGAGTAAAGAGACAGAAATTTATAAAGGAACCAAACAGAATGACAGAAGTTGAAAACCACAATAACTGAAATGAATAATGAACAGGAGGGTTTCAAGAGCATATTGGAGCTGGCAGAATACAGTATCAGTGAACTTGAAAACAAGACAATTGAAATGAGTCAGTCTGAGGAAAAGAGAGAAAAAAGAAATATTAAAAGTGAAAATTAAGACACCTTTGAAACATCATCAACCACACTAATATATACAGTATGGGAGTCCCAGAAGTAGAAGAAAGAGACAAAGGGGCAGAGGAGTATTCAAAGAAATAATGAGAGAGAAGTTTGCAAACTTAAGCAAAAGACATGAATACACACACCCAATAAGCCCATGGAAATCACAAAGAAAATATATGAACAATGTATCCAATGGAAAGGAGAAGGCACTCAATATGGTATAACAACAAAAAAATCAAGTAAACAAAAAAGTAAGCATTAATGGAAGACTTGAAAGGCAAAAAGTGTATAAGACATACACACATTAAATAGTAAAATGGCAGAACAAAGACTTTCAGTATCAGTAGTGACTTAGGGCAGGCCGGCTCGCGCGGTGCCCTGGGCTGATGCGGCAAGACCTCACAGCAAGGGGGAGATAAGCAGACACAGAGAAGACACGCAGTGAATGGACACAGCAAGCACAAGCAGCAAGGGGGGGATAAATAAATAAAATAAATAAATCTTTAAAAAAAAAAAAAAAAAAAAAAAATGTAAATGGATTAAAATTTCCAGACAAAAGGCAGAAATTGGTAGAATGGATATAAAAGAAAGACCCACCTATTTGCTGTCTGTGTCACAACTCTGATTATACCACATCCCATTGAGTGGATACAATGAATGGATTGTATTGTATATGAATATATCTCAATAAAATTGCTAAAATTAATCATTTCTAAAGCAAAAAAAGAATGTTCCTTAAATTATTTGACAAACAGAATAACATACTGGAGCCTATCATTTGTTTTTTATGATGACTAAATGAATTGATATATATGCAAAAAAAACACAAAAAACGGAAATAACAAGTGCTGGAAATGATGTGGAGAATGGAAACACTCACGCATTGCTGGTGGCAATGTAAAATGGTGCAGCCACTGTGGAACATTGTTTGATGGTTCTTCAGTAAGCTAAGATAGAACCACCATATGCCTGACAATCCCAGTACTAGGTACATACACAAAAGCATTCAAAGCAGGGACTAGAACGGATATTTGTACACCGATGTTCATAGTAGCATTATTCACAATTGCCAGAAGATGGAAGCAAACCAGGTGTCCATAAACTGATGAATGGATAAATAAAATGTGGTGTATAGATAAAATGGCATATTATTCAGCCATAAAAAGGAACAAAGTTCTGTTACATGAGACAACATGGATGAATCTTTAAGACATCATGTTGAGCGAAACAATGAGTACACAAAAGGACAAATATGATATGATCTCCCTGAATGAAATAATTAGAATACACAAACTCATAGAGTTATAATCTAGAATACAAGTTACCAGGAGATGGAATAGGGATAGGGAATGGGAAGTTAAAGCTTAAAATGTATAGGGTTCCTATTTGGAATAATGGAAATGTTTTGGTAATGGGTGGTGGTGATGGTAGCACAACATTTCGAATGAATTTATTAGCACTGAAATATATATCTGAATATGATTAAAAGGGAAAATTTAGATTGTATATATCATAACATAATACATTTTTAAAAAAGATCAATGGAACTATACTACACAAACATTAAACACTAAATAAGTCCATGCATTTTAACTAATAATACAATTATAAAAATGTGTTCTCAATTGTCACAAATGTTCCACACTAATGTAAAGTTTTGGTACTGGGGTGGTGTATGGGAATCCTGTATTTTATGCATGATTGTTCTACAAACCCTCAGCAACTCTAATAAAAAACACTTCAATAATTTATGAAATATTATTTATAGTAGTCCACTGAGTTAAAAAAAAACTTACTTTTAACTTCAATAAACTGATCATATCTGGTGGCAACAATCAAAAGATAATTTAAATTATTTTCTGGCATCTTTTCTCTGCCCCAAATAATTGACTTGAATATTTTCATAGAGGAAGAAAATATCATAATACATTTATTCAATTAAATACACTTACCATTTTACAGGATTTTTTTTTTTTTTTTTTGCAAATGAAATATGTCCTTTTTTTTATGAGAGCATATTTACTTCTTTTGTGAATGAGGTTAATAAATTAAACATTTTATATCTGGAGATGAATATTTACGTAGTTTCTTATTTTGGCTTGCCTCCTTATTTCATGTCTTGCTGATATGGTGGGGTTAATCTGAAAAGGATTCATTTTTCTAACATAGTTTCCATAATATGCTATTTTCATATACCATGTGTATTCTTCATGGCAAGTCCTTTTACAATTCCCTAACAATATCTTTAGAAGTGGAACATAACAAAAATTTGCTGCTAGGAAAATGCTAACTTTCTGGCATGAACTATATTATGTGGATTTTCTTATTTTCTGTCTTGTGACTTCTGCCAGCATTTGAAAGTATGGTTATAATGGTTCAAATCATTTGAATGATAAAAGACTTAAAGCCCAATGAAGACTTTCTCACTTGAAAGATCCCAAATTGTTCTCTGTCCAATCCATTTTGCCTATAGAATTGCTAGCTTTCAGACTTTTTTTCACTAGAAGTCATGTTTCATATGATGCAAAAATAAGATTTGTTCTGCTCATGTTGATAGTGATTTAAATGCAATATTAGAGTACTAAGAATTGTTATAATTGTAAGGATTTGGCTTACAGAGGAATTAGAAAACTACAAGAACAAATTTCTTAGGCCCAAAATAAATATTCCTTGTAGGAAACTTTTCTAAAGGAATATGGACTATACAATCATTCTATAATTTAAGTTTTTCCCTGTCAAGTAGAAATATGTCTGGTGAAGCAATACATTGTCATATATTAGACTTTAGTAGATGCACAGTCTATTCAAATACATATGAGCAATTAAAGCACATTTTATCTAATCAATGAGTGATTTCAAATTATCATTGTAACTTAAACAAAGCTAAATCTTCTTTGGCTTACATATGTTACACATTTAAAAGAAGACCCTTTCAATAAACTAGGTAATTTTCAAAATGGTAAATATTATGCATTTAGATATTGATTATGAAATACTACAATGGCAGACAACTATAATATATTTATTTCTTTTTATCTGTGATGGTTTTATATGAAATTGAGGAAGCAAGTTTAGAATGCAATACATGTGTTAACAAAAGATTTCTTTTAATTGAGCTTGTTTGTGAGTATAATTTGACTTGAAATATTAATTGCTACAAAGGTCAGAATGAAAACATAGGGTTTTCCCTTATATGTGCAAATTATATTTTAAATTTATGATTAGAATATTGAAAAACATTAAATTATGTTTATATATGTCAGATAAACCTATTCCTTGAATATTATAAAGGCAATTGATGCACATTAATGACTTCCACACTAAAAATTTAAAAATGAACCTTTTGCATATACATTCCATTTCCTTCATGTTCAAGTTATGAACTTAACTGATATTAGAAAGTACTTTAATTTCTTTAGAAAAATTTTCTCAATAAAATTATAAGATTCTTAAAAATACCCCGGAGGAATTCAAGTTTCTAGGAATGGCAAGCTAAGTAGCTTGGGTCAAAAAGAAAAAAGCAAACAAAAATGCTGTATTGAAATCATTAAAAGTCTGAAAAATTAATGCAAAACTCCTTAGCTAAATTTCACATAAAATATATAAAAAAAGAAATAAGGAAAAAAAGTGAAAAATTAATCTAATTTTGCCCTAAGGGCATTTAATAATACTATGAACAGCTCTACTTTGCATTGAAACATGCCAAAAAGACAGAGACCAGAGCCCAGAGCTTTGCCATCTACCCCCTTCTTGAACTAGGATTCCAGGGAATACACCCTTCAAGTAGTGTGAACAAATGCTGAGAATTGTGAGTCGGGATTTCTTGGCATGAGGTGGAGAGGGAAAACAGATGGAATTTGAAAGAAGGGAAAGTTGCAGCAGCAGCAGCCTTCCTGTGGTCATAGGCTTGATCTTCTAGTATAGATGTACTCTTAGTTTGTATGACCTGGTCAAGAAATATTAGACTATTAGGAATGGAGGTAGGGATATCTGGAGGGAAGGGATTACTCTCCTAGAACTCAGAGAACCCCAAAATAATTTTTCAATGACAAAGACTAGTAAACTATCAAAGATGACAAAGTATACAAGGTAATAAGAAACACAGAACCTGGTGAGAATTAACAGAAAAAAAAAACATTTATCAGATCTGCAAATATAAAATATATTTATTTATATGAAATGGTGTTTAAAATAATCTATGTTCAACATATTCAAGGAAACAAATTTTAAAATATAGTTGAAACTATAAAAAGTGACAGGATTTTCAAAATGAATCAAACAAGCAAGTGTAAACTTGAGTTACAGCCTTGTTGGAGTTACTGGTACCAGACTTTACATCTCATTTAAACAGGACGGAAACAGAACTTCTGCGTAAAAACTATATTAGATTTTGGAAGACAGTCAGCACAGGACCATAATATCTGAGGAAGGCAAATAAATGTGATAAGATAATGGCATGTAAGCATGTGTTTAATTACATAAAGTTACCTGATTAACTTTCTTAAATATTTTACATATTTGATATAGATTTGAAGGAAAAATAATTATACTAGTAAAATGGAACTAGATACAATGTATTATGATAGGCTGGCAAAGTCAGGGTATTACAGATATTTCTACAAATAAGGGGAAGATACCTCTTGATTTTTGGTGGTAAGGGAGAGATGGAAGTGTCATCAGTGATTTTTATGAAACATTAAAACTAGGTCAGCTACATATTTTCTCTTTCTACAACATTTAGAGAAAGTAGGATGTAAGGAGAGAGTTCATGCTTATAGAACATTCCTGCCTGTTTCTCTATTACTACACTTGGATCCGAAATGACTTTTTTGAGATAAATAGCACGTGGATGGAAAAAAAACTTTTTGATGTTTTATTGAACAGATTTAGAATAGGATTATTCAGGAGAATACAACAAGATTATATGTTGTATCTCACTTCTGGGCATGAATTTGTAGAGAAAAAAGTTGTCATTTTTTATTTTATTAAATATCTATATGATAAATTCCACAGTAAGGTTTATTTTTAACAGTATAAACAACAGTATCAGTTTTTAATTCTCTGATAAAATGCAGTCTAGGTAAGTCAATATGGCTAGAATCTGCAGTATTATCAAATAATTTTTTCCACTTTTTTATTTTTTAAAAGTTACTTCAATTACATAAATGTTACAGAGAATAATAGGGGATTCCCATACGCCCTGCTCCCCACACCTCCCACATTTTCCCACATTAGCAACTTCTTTCGTCAATGTGGTATATTCATTGCAATTGATAAACACATTTTGGAGCATTGCCACTAAGCATGGATTATAGTTTACATTGTAGTTTACACTCTCTCCCATTTGACTCTGTAGATTATGGCCGGATATATAATGGCCTGTATCTGTCATTTTGATGTCATTTAGATGAATCCCAAGTCCCGAAAATGCCCCCCTATTATACCTGTTTTTCCCTCTCCCTAACCCCAGAACATCCATGGGTCATTGTCTTCACAACAATGGTATTTCTTCCATTACTAGACTCACAAGTAGTCTGTAGTAGAATACTAGTAAGTTTATTTTAGTCCATAGTTCATTTTCCAATCCTGAGGACTCTGGAATGGTGAAGCCCACTGCACCATTAAATGAGAGGGCCTTTTTTCCCATACATCCAATAGATGGGACTCTCTTGCTTGCAGTTGTAGGCACTCTCGGTTCCTTGGTATATTGTTTATCCATCATCTCCTCCCTGTTAGTTGTCCTGGGTGAATCCATTGAACTGGAGAGTAGGTGTTGCAACTGTGTTGAGATTCAGGGCTCAGCTGGCACATGGACAGCCCAAAGATTTAAGTTTCTTGGATATACACCTACCAACTCTAGTATTAAATATAGGTTCAAATAAAAGACTAGAAGAGTCATGCATAGGGAAACCCAGTGGTAACTCAGTCACACTGGGGAACACAAATGCCAGATTAGGGCCCACTGGCCAGGGGCCTAATTCCTGAGCTGTTTGCCCTGACTGTAGTGTCTAGATATCTCCATATCCCTGAGGAGCTTGGCTATTTAGGATCATATCTACTTTGGCTGTCAATGAGATCCTGTTGAGATGTGAATAAGCGCTACCTCTGGGATGGCCTCCTGACTTTCTTTGAATGCTCTTAGCCATACAAAACTCATTTGTTTTTAGCTTTTCCTCCTTTTGGTCAAGATGGTTTTTTTTTTTTGTTTTTTTTTCCCAGATGCATTGCTTGTTGGTACTTGGTAGTAATCCCTCGGTGCCAGGGAGGCTCATCCCCAGGAGTCATGTCCCACACTGAGGTGAAGTTATTGCTTTTATATGCTGAGTTTGGCTTAGAGAGAGGCCACATTAGAACAACAAGGAGGCTCCCCTTGGGTAACACTTAGGCACCCTACATCACTATGCTAAGTTTCAATTTCAAGAGCAAAGGCTCATAAGAATAGTCATCAATATCAAGGGTCCTCCAATGGATCATCTTCCTTCACAATTCATTGTCCTTGTACTTGGGTCATTCTTGTTATTCCATTAGAGAATGTGGCTGAGCTCCCCCAGATGAGAATTTGATTTTTTTGGTTATTGTGTGAATCTCCACCCACTATGAAAATGCCCTATGTGCATTTGAACATATTTATATGCCTTATATGTATACCCAGGTGACCTTCCTCCCATATATCCCCACCCTGACACCCCACACCAATGATCCTCCCTGTCATAGTTGTAACCCTGCTGTGATCTAAAACTTCTTCAAAAATGAAGCCAATAAAAAGCCACAAACAATAAGAAAATGAAATATTAATGGTAGTTTTATACATAAGAAATAAAATTCAGAAAGAATTTTTAAAAAGTAAAAATAAAACATTTTAAAAAATTGGAATATTAAAAAATAATGAAAAAATATTTGAAGAAAGAAAAAACTTTTTTTGTTTTGCATTTTGCCTTTCACCATTGTAAAACAGATGTCCTGTATGTACAGTGACATTTTCTTCCATTTATTCCCCCAATGTCTTACTTTTTTTTTTTTTCATTTTTTCTTCAAAGAAGTTTTAGTTCACAGTAGAGTCACATACAGAATACAGGAGGTTCCATATACCAAATACCCTCCCCCTCTCCTCCTTTCCATATACCAAACACCCTCCCCCATTCCTCCTTTCCTCCATCAATAACCTTTTATATATGGATTGTGCATTTGTTACAATTGAACGCAAATCTTGAAACATAGCTTCTAACCAAGGTTAATGGTTCACATTATGGTCTACATTTTGGACCATATACTTTTATAAGATCTGATAAAATTTAACGTGGCCTATATCAATCTTTACAAGATCATGCAGAACACTTCCATTACTACTAAAATGCCCCTTGTTCCATCTATTTATTCCTCCTTCTCTCTCCCCTTCATGCCCATGGTGACCACCAGGCTTCACTCCTTGAAGGACAAGATTCATAGTTACTTGCATCTTCACTGAGGGCTTGACACACTGGTCTGTCCTCCCCTTTTAGGCACTACTAATGCTCTCAAGGGACTCCCATTCCTCCGTTTGAGAACATAGCATTGCCTCCCTAGGCTGAGAGTCCAACATCTTCCTGCTCATTATGTGTGTCTCTATCCACTGATGCTACGTACTATGTCAAAAGGATCACTCACACACTCCCTAGAAGCCTGCCCCAGGTGTTCCCAGGCCCGAATGCCCCCCATCCAACATCCCAAACCAGAAACCATTCCTTGTCATATTGCCAAATAAGCAATTCCCAAAATTGTAATTTCAGCCATGTACCACCAATCCCCAGTGTTCACCTTCTCCCTACCCCAACCTTCCCCCCAGTTCCATGGACCATCTGAAACTCCTCACCCTGGCCCATGTGAAATCTGCACCACCCAACCCGATATTATCACTTTACCCCTATCATGTTCCTTCGCTGCATAACTACATGCTTCCACCTTTACACAGATTTTGTCCATATAGGCATGGGCTTACAACCTCTTATCCCTTTCTATTTCCTATAAACCTAGCTTCCAAACTCTAGATCTGTGAGTCTGCTCAGTTGGCTTAATTTATATCAGTGAGGTCCTGTAATAATTGTCCTTTAATGCCTGGCTTGCTTCACTCAAGATAAGGTCCTCAAAAATTCATCCATGTTGTCCAGTGTGTTAGTATTGTATTTCTTCTTACAGCTGAGTAATATTCCATTGTATGTATATATGACATTTTGTTTATCCATTCATCTGTTGATGGGCATTTGGGTTAATTCCAACTTTTGGCAATAGTGAATAATGCCAGTATGAACTTGGTGTGCATATATCTGTTCGTGTCCTTGCTTTCAATTCTTCTAGATATATACTCAGCAGTGGAATCGCTGGATCATATGGCAGATGTATAGTTAGTTTTTTGAGGAACCACCAAACTGTTCTCCACAGTGGTTGCACCATTCTACATTCCCACCAACAGTGCATGAGGGTTCCTGTTCCTCCGCATCCTCCCCAACACTTGTAGTCTTCTGTTTATTTAATGATCGCCTGTCTAATGGGTGTAAGTTGGTATCTCATTGAAGTTTTGATTTGCATTTCCCTAATACCTAGTGATGTTGAGCATCTTTTCATGTGCCTTTTAGCCATTTGTATTTCTTCTTTGGAGAAGTGTCTATTCAAATCACTTGCCCATTTTTTAAATGGGTTGTTTGTCTTTTTATTTTTGAGATGTAGGATTACTTTATTTATGATAGGTAATAGACTCCAATCAGATATATGATTACCAAATATTTTCTTTCATTGGGTAGGTTGCCTTTTAACTTTCTTGACAAACTTCTTTGAGGTGCAAAAGTTTTTAATTTTGAGGAAGTCCATTTTGTCTACTTTTTCTTTCACTGCTCGTGCTTAGAGTGTGAAATTCATGAAATCATTTCTTATTACAAGGTCTTGTAGATGTTTCCCTACATTATCTTCCAAGATCTTTAAGGTCTTGGATCTATTTAGGTCTTTTATCTATCATGAATTAATTTTTGTATAAGGTTTGAGATGGTGTTCCTCTCTCATTTTTTTCAATATGGATATCCAGTTCTCCAGACACCATTTGTTGAAGAGGGCATTTTTTCCCAGGTGAGTGGGCTTGGCTGCCTTGTCAAATATCAGATGACTGTATATGAGAGGATCTATATCAGAACTCTTGATTCGGTTCCATTGGTTAGTATGGCTATCCTTGTGCTAATACCATGCAGTTTTGAAAACTGTAGCTTTGTAGCATGTTTTAAAGTCAGGTAGTGTGATTCCTCCAATTTCATTTTTCTTTTTCAATATGTCTTTGGCTATTCGGGGTCTCTTGACCTTCCAAATAAATTTCAATAGTTTAGTTTTTCCAATTCATTAAAAAATGCTGTGTTTATTTTTATTGAGATTGCATTAAATGTGGAAATCAGTTTGGGTAGCATAGACATCTTAATAATGTTTAGGAGTCCTTTCCATGAACAGGGAATATTCTTCAATTTATTTAAGTCTTGTATGATTTCCTTTAACAGCGTTATGTAATTTTCTGCTTATAAGTCATTAACATCTTTAGTTAAATTTATTCCTAGGTATTTGATTCTTATAGTTGCTATTGTAAATGGTATTTTTTCCTGATTTCTTCCTCCAATTGATCATTATTGACATACAGAAATGCTACTGATTTTTGTGCATTGATCTTATAACCTGCGACTTTATTGAACTCACTTATAAGCTCTAGAAGCTTTGTTGTAGATTTCTCAGGTCTTTCTATGAATAGGATCATGTCGTCTGAAAATAGTGAAGTTTTTATTTCTTACTTTCCAATTTTGATTTTTTAAATACCTTTTTCGTGCCTAAGGGCTCGAGCAAGTACTTCTAACATAATGTTAAATAGGAGTGGTGACAGTGGGCATCCTTGTCTAGTTCACAATCTTAGAGAGAAAGCTTTTAGGTTTTCACCATTGTATATGATGTTCACTTTGGGTTTTTCATATATACCCTTTATCATGTTGAGGAAGTTTCCTTCTATCCCTATCCTTTGTAGTGTTTTTTATCAGAAATCAGTCCTGCATTTTGTCAAGTGCTTTTTCTGCATCTATAGAGATGATTATGTGATTTTTTTCTTTCAATCTATTTATGTGGTATATAACTTTGATTGATTTTCTTATATTGAACCATCATTGCATACGAGGGATGAAACCCATTTAGTCATGATGTATAATTCGTTTGATGTGTTGTCGAATATGTTATCAAGTATTCTGTTGAGGATTTTAGCATCTAGGTTCATTAGAAAACTTAGTCTATAGTTTTTCTTTCTGGTGGTGTCTCTGTTTGGCTTTGGTATTAGGGTGATGTTGGCTTCATAGAATGAGTTAGGCAAAGTTCCCTTCACCCCTATTTTTTTGGAGGAGTTTTAGAAAGATTGGTGTTAGTTCTTTCTGGAATGTTTTGTAGAATTCACCTGTGAAGCTGTCTGGTCCTGGGCTCTTCTTAGTTGGGAGGTTTTTAATGACTGATTCTGTCTCATTACTTGTGATTGTTCTTTTGAGCTCATCAACTTCTTCTTTCATCAATGCAGGCTGCTTGTGTGTTTCTAGGAATTTGTCCTTTTCCTCTAAATTGTCCATCTTGTATCCTTTTACGATACTCTTTATTTCTGTGGGGTCAGTGGTGATGTCCCCTTCCTCATTTGTTGTTTTTTTTTATTTGTATCTTCTCTCTTTTTCTCTTTGTTAGTAGCTAGTAGTTTGTCAATATTATTGCTCTTCTCAAAGAACCAGCTTTTGGTTTTGTTTATTTTTTCTATTGCTTTCTTATTATCAATTTCATTTAGTTCTGCTCTAATCTTTGTTATTTCATCCTTTCTACTTCATACTTCATTTGGGGTTAGTTTGTTGTTCTTTTTCTAACTCCTCCAGGTGTGCAGTTAGGTCTTTGATTTTATCTCTTTCTTCTTTTTGATATATGCATTTCCCTCTCAGTACCGCTTTTGCTGTGTCCCTTAGGTTTTCATATGCTGTGTTGTCATTTTCATTCGTTTTGAGACTGATTTTTCATTTCAAATGATTTTTTTTTTTTTGCAATTTCCTCCTTGACCACTGTTTGTATAAGAGTGTGTTGCTTAACTTCCATATCTTTGTGCCTAATCTGGTTCTCTGGACTTATTAATTCCAGCTTCATTGTATTGTGGCCAAAGAAATTACTTTGTATAGATTCAATCATTCTGAATTCATTGAGAGTTGTACTGTGGCCTAGCATGTGGTCTATCTTGGAGAATGACCCATGTGCACTTGAGAAGAATGTATATCCCACTGTAATTGGGTATAGTGTTCTGTATATATCTATTAGGTCCATATTGTCTAATGTATTATTCAAAGTATTTGTTTATTGAATCTTTGCCAAGATGTTTTGCCTAACTGTGATAATGGTGTATTAAAGTTGCCCACTATAATTTAAGAGGCATCTATTTCTCCACTTAGTTTTTCCAGTGTTTGCCTCATGTATTTTGAAGTGCCCTGGTTAGGTGCATCAATGTTTATGATTGTTCCTTCTTCTTGAAAGATTACACCTTTTATTAACATAGAGTGTCTGTCTTTGTATCTTACAATAGTTTTGGATTTAAAGTCTATTTTGTTCAATATTAGTATAACTACTCCTGCCCTTTTTTGGTTATTGTTTGCTTGCAAAATTATTTTCCAACCATTCACTTTCAACCCCCTTGTATCCCTGGGTTTAAAGTGGGTTTCTTGTAGACAGCATATAGATGGGTCATATTTCCTTATCCATTCTGCCAATCTGTGTTTCTTGACTGTGAGTTTAATCCATTAACATTCAATGTTATTATCATGGAATTACTTAGATTAGCCATATTTTCTTTGGGTTTATGTATGTCATATATTGTGCTTATTACTCTTTTATTCTTTTTAGTTGTTCTTACACTCTTCTCTACCTCTCTCTCTTGTGTTTTTTTCCTGTCAAGCTGCAGAACTCCTTTGAGTATTCCTTGAAGTGCAGGTTTCTTATAATAAACTCACTTAGATTCTGTTTGTGAATATTTTAAACTTTCCCTCATTTTTGAAAGGTAGTTTTGCTGGATAGAGAATTCTTTTTTTTTTTTTTTATTAAATTATTGAATATTTGCTTTATGTTTCACATGTATTTTCCACGTTTTAAAATTCTTGTTTAACATTTTTAAAAGTTGTATTTTTTCTTTCTTTTTATAAAACATATTTTAACTTTTGTGTAGTCAGTCTCCACAGGTTTTATTTTATTTTATTTTATTTATTTTTTTATTTTAAAGGATGCTTAGATTACATAAATGTTACACAAAAATTACAGGGATTTCCATGTTCCCCACCTCCCACACCTCCCATAACATCCCACATAAACATCTTTCATTAGTGTTGCCCATCACCTGCAATGAATATGAACATCCTGGGGCTTTGCCACTAAGCATGGACCATAGTTCACATTGTAGACAACACTCTTCCCCACACAATTCTGCATGTTATATGCTGATGTAAAATGGCCTATATCTGTCGTTTTAATGTCACTCAGGAAAATTCCCATGTCCTGAAAAAGCACCAGTATAACAACTGCTTTTCCCTTCCCTGCCCGAAAGGATCCAGTGGCCACTGGCTCCACCTCACTGTTGTAATTTCTTCCATTGCTTGAATCACATTATGTCTACAACATTATACCATTAATTCCACTCTAGTCCATAGCTATTCTCCCAATCCTGAGGGGACTGGGATGGTGATGTCCACTCCACCTCCAAGTGAGAGGGGGCTTATATCCCATGGATACAGTGGATGGGATTATCCTGCCTGCAGCTTCAGCTTCTCTCCATTCACTGGGATGGCCATTGTCCATCATTGTCTCCTCACCAGGTTACTTGGGTGAGTCCATTGAGCTGTAGAGTAGGAGTTGCAGCTCCCCTGAGATTCCAGGCAAAGCTGGCACATGGGCAGGCCAGAGGCTCCAGTCTCTGGAAGTACACCTACAAACTCCAGCATCACATATAGTTTTGAATAGAAGGGACTGATGGACCATGTGCAGGGAGCACTTCTTTGAGTCCAACTCTGTCACTCTCAGGAGCACAGATTCCAAAGTAGAGCCCACTGATAAGGCATCAATCTCTGAAGCTATCCCCCCTTATATAGGACCTGGGTGTCTCCAGAGCCTTCAGGAGCCCCTCTGTGTGGGGTGATATCCACTTTGGTGTTCTATGAGATCCTACTGAGGTGTGTGTAAGCATTACCTCTGGGATGACCTCCTGACTCTCTTTGAAGTCTCTTAGCCACATGAATTCATTTGTCTTTACCTTTTCCCCCTTTATTCATGGTCTTTTTGCAGTCTTGTTGCCAGTTGGCACTTGGTATTAATCCCTCGTTGCCAGGGAGGTTCATCCCCAGGAGTCATATCCAACACTGGGGGAAGGTAATGCATTCATATGCTGAGTTTGGCTTAGAGAGAGGCCACATTTGAGCAACAAGGAGGCTCTCAGATGGCAACCCCTAGGCACCCCATAACAGTAGGCTAAGTTTCAATTACAAGAGCAAAGACTCATAAGGCTAGTCATCAATAACAAGAACCCATCAGTGGACACTCCTCCTTTGCCCGACACTGCCCCTGCACTCAGGGGACTGTTTCTGCTCCCTTGGAGAATGTGGCAGAGCTATCCAGGCTGGGAATCCAGTATTCCCTCATTTATTGGATGATTGTCTACCCACTGTGACCATGACCCACCCCTTGATCATTTGAACAATTTTATATATCTTTCATGTATATTCAGGTGAACTTCCTCCCATGAA